>JARFJB010002082.1:2072500-2117500 GCA_036346205.1 Vesta saturnalis
AATATTTCAAGGTACTCTAGATTTAGAAACTGTAGTAGTCAACTTTGTTATTTCGTATGGCAGCCATATGTATTTCTACTTTTTTGAATGAAGCTCTTTTTGCTGATTACAATGATATATCAAATGATAAGATTCAACTTTAGGATTCCCTCAAAGTATGGGGAAAATGTGAAGAGTGCTTTGGAAAGAACACGCATTCCTTTGTTTAAAAAACACATTTTGATTAAATTTAAAAATGAATTATTTATTTTTTAAAAATTTATTATCCTTAATGGAAAAATTCTCTTACGAAGAAGAATAGCAAGAACCTGCTCAAAACTGTTTTCTAACAAACACAATTCCAGACAAAAACATGTTGATTAAATTTAAAGTATTTAAAATTAAATAGTTAATCCTAATAAAAATAAAATTTGAATGTATAATGAACATAACTAAAAGAAGAAGAGTGCTTTGGAAAGAACATGTATTGTTTTGGTTAATATAAACACATCTTTGACAGTTTGCTTAGATTTCAGTAGTTGTTGCTTTTTTATCAATGTATTACAAGTTTCTCAATAAAATGTCGTTTTCAAATGAAGGTAAATACAACAACCTGCTCAAAACTATTTTTTATAGTTGTATCGAAATTCGGGCGAGTTTGGTTGGTTCTGTCAGCCAAGAAAATCTGTTGCTAGCCAGGAATGAAAATGGGGATGAAATTTTACGGGCAGTAAGTAAATTTCTAAAAATCATTAAAAAATCTACATAAACAATTTTCCAATAGATTCAAGATAATCATTCTATATCCACACGTACATCGCAACAAATATGCATCCATCGCAACAGCTAGCTAGCTAGCGGTACTAAAAAAAAATAAAAATCGCCCATTCAAAATTCAGTCGCTGAGGTACTGCATCCTAGACATCGTGAACGGCGAGTAATGTTTTGTAAGAATTTCACGGATCAGTTAAAATAGAATTCAAATTTCCTTTCTAACATCATATTCTGACGAATATAAGTTTACAAACTCAGGTCATATCGTCATATCGAACACGTCTAGTCTATTGAAAATCATCATCAACATGACGTCGACCACGTATGCGATTCGCTGTAAATGTATGGATCGTTGTACACAATTATTGGTCCACAGATGTATAGACACTTTAACTGTAGATGAATAATTACATTTTTTAAGGAGATATCTCAGGGATTACATTGATAATAATATTTGCCTCAACCGCTTGAATAGCATAAGGTTCCTGCAAGACGGTGTCCCACCACAAACTCTAGAAGGGTAACTGATTATTTATCGCAATTATTCCCCGGTAAAGTTATTTCTAATAATGGAGACGTTAGAACAAAATCCAAATTTCCTTTCTTACATCATATTTACTGACGAGCATAAGTTTACAAACTCAGGTATGTTTAATCGTCATAACGAACACGCCTGGTCCAGTGAAAATCCTCATGAACATTAAGAACGTCGATCACAAACACGATTCGCTCTAAATGTATGGTTCGGTTTATTTGACAACACAATTATTGGTTTATAGAATTATGAAGACAATTTAGCTGCAGATGAATACTTGCATTTTTTAAGCACATATCTCACGAATTACATTGACAATAATATTTGCCTCAACCGCTTGAATAACATCAGATTCAAAAAAGACGGTGCCCCGCCCCTTAACGCTTGAAAGGTAACCTATTATTTATCGCAATTATTACGACGTTAAGGACCAAAATACGGAGAAGAGACATTTTAAGAGCAACACAATATTTAAAGAGACGCATAAACCTATGTTTAGAGGTGGACCCTATGAGCATGTGTTATAATACTTTTTCATTCAGTTATGTTCATTATACATTCATAGTTTAGTTTTATCTATTATTACTGGGATTAACTATTTGATTTTAAATACTTTAAAGTTTAAAATTAATCAAAATGTTTTTGTCTAAAATTGTGTTTGTGTGAATATAGTTTTGAGCGGGTTGCTGTTTTTCTTGTTGTTTCCATGAAGCATAATAACTTTTTAAGAAATAGATTACACGTATATAAATTCAATCAAAATGTGTTTTTTAAACAAGAAAACGCATGTTCTTTCCAAAGCAAAACGCAAAAACGGTTTTTTTCATATTTTGAAGGAATCTTGAAGTTGAATCATACCATATGATATATCATTTTAAGCAGCAAAACGAGCTTCATTCAAAAATGCAAAAATCCAATATGGCTGCCATAAGAAATAGCAAAGTTAACTACTATAACTTCTAGATCTAGAGTACCTTGAAATTTTCGATAGCATATTTCTTGTAAAAAACTTCCTTAATAATGGTTCAGTTTAAAACGTCCACCTTCTGCAGTTTTCGGTATAAAAAGAAAAATCGAAAATTGAAAAGTTCGGTTTTTTTTAAACTCTCCGTAACCTCTGAAAACATCTGAAATTTCGTAACGACATATTGTTAAGCAACAAAATGCGCAACTTTGCGATAATTTAACCGATATTGCATCTCTTCAAATAACTGGGTTCCCCATATTGGAGCTCGAAAAACGGACACCTTGTATATAAACACCAATAAGTTTAATGAAAATTCAATAATCTCCATATCACATACTATGTTTCCAGCAGGTTATCAATATGGTTGAGTAAAGTGTGTTTAAAAAGGTTATAGTAAACACATAACACTTTAGTTGTTAATTATGATCATGTAATATAAAGAATGTTTAGTATAAAAATCCTATCTTTACTATCTTAAATTGATGATTCAGCTGTAACAAGATATAACTTGGTTTAAAAAATTTTGATTTATATTTTGTAATAAAGATACATTATTAATTTCATTGCTATAAATATATATATCTTAATTATAATCACTTGCTATTTGTAATAAAATTTGAAAGTTTTAAATTGTCCATGAAGGATTTTCTATGCATTAAACATAAAAAGAATAATTATTTACTTTTTGTACCTGATTACAATCAATCACACTTCTTTTTATGTTAAGATATATACTTGAAGGACAGTAGATTCAACTTCTTTTCATTTTATATTATTAACTACGTACTGTCTTTGTACTATACTTTGTCTGAGTTTTATCTTATTTGCTTTTTAAACCGTAATGTTGTTAAACAAAATATTTTTTCAAGATGAGGAAACCAGATAAATATGTTTTTTAATTTTTGCAGCCAATTTTTCCAAAATATACATATTTCTAAAATTGTATAAACGATTATGCTACTTTAGATTTTAATATTATTTGCTGTTAAAACCTGCATGTTTTTTTTTTAAAACCTGCATTTCCTAATGTATAGTAATAAGTCATGCAATCAATTATTTTTATTTTTATCAGTCTGCCCTCAACGATATTACATTAGTAATATTAAAAAAAAAATTAATTAAACTTAAGGAAATATTTATCTAATAAATACACACACGTAAACCAAATTAATTAAACCTTTAAATATAAAACCTCTAAAAATAGAAAATCTCAAAATTAAAAAAAAAAGTAGTAGTCTTTTTTGAAATATTATATTTTGTTGTTAAAAATGAAGGTAAAAATAATTCACTTCAAAAGGACCGTCCCTAAAGAATTATTATAAATACAAATATTGCCTATAGAGAATGAATTATGATAACGTGACGTTTTGATTTAAAATGTTTGTCATTTCGTTTTAATTATACGATTTAATATAACAACACATACCTATATTTTAAGTAAAATTAAAGCAAAAAGACTGCATTGAGCAACAATAATAGCATGTTTTAATTTGGTAACAAAATTTTGCAGAATGTATGCCATGTTATTATAAACAATGACATGGTGTATGATAGTATTATTAATATTACTACTTACCATGCATTGGCCCTATAACAACCATAACGACAAGCATTAACATTATTATTTTCATTCTTCTGTTATTTGCTTCTTTTTTAAATGCAACTGCCAATGTATCCGCAATATGTTTATAATCAAAGAAGTCTCTTATAAATGAACACTTTTTTTCACTTTTACAGGTTTCATCTAACTTAGGAGATTCCTGAATTTTAAAATATCCGTAAAGGAAAGCTATTATATAAAACACTGCCGAAATTGAAAACACTCCATAGAATCCTATTTGTTTGTATAAAATTCCGCTCAATGCCATACCAACTGGAATTCCTATTGAACAAAAAATATTGACAAGACCAATTCGTAACGTTCTCATTTCTACAGTTGTTACGTCTGCTATATAGCTGAAAACTCCCATAAACATTGTAAACCATCCACCTGTAAGTGCTGGAAACAATGCTTCAACAAGTGCGGCCACCTCCATAGGTAATTCGTAGAAAAAGTAAGTACATATCATTAAACCAACAACTGTACAAAATTCTCCTACAATTGGCATCAGCATGCAGGGCTTACGAATCCCACGTCGATCACTCCAAGCACCAATAAATAATATTAGAAAAGCAGGTAATGCGCTCTGTAGTATTGTCTTCCACACAGTCATTGAAGCAACAAGTTGCTGCACTGCTGATTCTTCAGTGGTATGGTTTTGAGTATTTCTTGCTGTAAGTGCGTCACACACTTCGGTTGGATATCCAAGGTTAACTCTGCACGCTTTTTCCAAATTTAAATTTTGAGTTGCAAGTGCGGCCAACACGCTAGGCATTATGTAACAAGCTACCATTGGTTCTACCGTTATATGGGAACATATGTATTTATATTTTTCTTTTATGTTTAGTTTCTTCCACGATTCTTTATCTTGGACAGGTCTTGTATTTTTCTTTTGTTCTTTAGGGGTGTCTGTCATTTTATATTATTCAGATCTGTAATTAAAAATTTACTCAACAATAATCTTAAACATTTTGTTTGGTCTAGTCTATACTATTTCTACTGTGTTGTTGCATTATCTTCAATTGCTACTTTTTTTTATGAACTCACTTAATGAACATCAATCGTACAAGTTTACATATACATTAAAAAAGAATTCTAACGAATAAAAATGTTTATGTTTATATTCAGAAATAACGTAAATCAGATGTTAAAGATCTGGCAAAAGCACAAAAATGCAAGATCAAAAATTTGATATTATTATTTAATAAGGAGAAGAATTCAAGATCACAATTGAAAAATAAATTTACCTTACTTGATTCTAGGATGCTATTAAAAACACGTTTAAGAAGTTTTAATTTTAGTAATAGTAAAAAGGCGATCTTTTGTCCCGTATTATAGGGACAGCCCCTTTTTGAAATACATCATTTCGTATATGTAATTGTTTTAATAAATTACGTAAATGTGTCATACTTATAAAGTAGTCCATTTTTTGTCTCGTTTGTGACGTTTTATTGTTTAGAAGGAATCAAAGTCTAGAAAGTACGAAAAGGATAGCATGACCTTCAGATAAGACACAATAGGACGACATCACAAGTTCTACAATTTACGAGATTTTGTTGATTCACATAAATAGCGCCCGATCCCGCTTATGAGTCAATATTAAGTATCAAGTCTAGCGCAAAATAATTTTCTTACGACGGTGTCTTGTACGTGTGGAAAATAGATACACCGGTTCGTATAAATAAGTATAGTGTAGTTAGTTAAGGTTAAGTGTTAATAAATAACTGGTTTAAGTAAGTAATCGTTATAGTGTAGTATGTATCTAGAACGGTAGAAAATCAGAAAATGCCAAAAAGAAAGTGTACACTTAATAGAGGTTTGGAAAGTGAGTATCCATTTATTAAAAAGACAACCTCATATGTGATGTAATGTGCTTAAAATGTTGTGCACAATTTTCACTTGCACATGGTGGATAGGCGCATATTGTTCAACACATATCGACACTTAACCATAAAAAGGCAGATATTGCTGCTTCTAATAGTAGCAAAGTGTCGTCTTTTTTCGAAAGGACAGATTTGGAGGTGACAACAAAAGCTAGCTGCGATTGAATGTACTTGGTTATACCAAACGTGATCCTTTTATCAATTGCACTGGTAAACTAATAAAAAGTTGCTTACAACAAAAAACGTGCTAGAACCAAATCTGAAAGTATTGTGTGTAAGGTTTTACACAAAGAATCATTAAACTCCGTACAAAATGATACTGGAACAATCCATACCGATTGTTGAAATCAGAAAAGTAATGTTAACGTGCGCTGACAACACAAATTGTAATTTTGGAGCACCAGCAAAACATGGGCAAAATAACATCTTTTATAAAGTTCAGCAGTTACTTAAAAGGTCTTTAGTTGGGGTGAACTGTGCTGCTCACAACCTTCATAACTGTATTGAAACATCATGCCTATTGACATTGAAACCATAATTGTGAAAATCTATGGCTATTTCTACGTTTATACTGTTCGATTTGAACAATTAAAAGAATTTTGTGACTTTGTTAATGATACTGGAATGCAGTGAAACTAGATGGTTAGCGTTGTTACCTTCGATAGAAAGTTCAAACCGTTACAGAGTTACTTTTAATTTAAAGCAACAATTAATAGAATGGGAAAATGAAATAATTTTGCCAAATGAAGTTAACACTATGCTAGTAGCTTTGGTAAATGAAAGAGAAGACCTAGTCGTAACGTCAGCGTTTTATACTACTTGCCTATTTGGATAAATGGACTTAACACTTTGAAGATTCGCAAACGTTTCGTATGGCTAGAAAAGGAACCTCTG
This sequence comes from Vesta saturnalis, assembly GCA_036346205.1. NCBI lineage: Eukaryota > Metazoa > Arthropoda > Insecta > Coleoptera > Lampyridae > Vesta > Vesta saturnalis. Next base: position 2,079,133 of record JARFJB010002082.1, read on the forward strand.
TGATGAGATGTTGGAAACTCATTAACTATTTTTCAAAAACAACTCTTTGATATTCATACAGATGATTCGGAACTTTTAGATGAAATTGGGTTTTTGAAAAAAAAATTTTTGCAGTGAATTTATAACAAAACTATTTTTAGTTTTTTTTTGCTCTAATTAAAAAGTTATATTAAATTAAAAATACACATTTTTGAACCCAGTACCGAAAACACGCCGACAGTTCCCATTGTTTATTTTTACTCATCGTAGCATGCAGCTGATACAATATGCTGATAAATATATAAAAAATGTCAAACCTTAAAAGTTATCGTGCTTCCTTCGTACCATTATGTACGACTACTGCAAAAACAACTTCCCAAAAAATGTTTTTATAGGTTCCACAAGATGTTAAACGTCAAAATAAATGGTTCAAGCAGTGCGACGACCTAATCCCAAAACAACATCAAATTTGTGTTGTGAAGATCATTTTGATGTAAGTATTTTATAATAATATAGTAATTAATAATTATAAACGTATAAATTGAATAAATAGAATACGATAGTAACATTTTTTAACTAAACTCCTGAATCATAACTTTTAAAAATCATAGCACCAAGAAAATGTCTATGAATAATTTAAAACAATTAAATAATAAATTTGTATTGAATGGTTTCGGTTTAATTTAGTATTTTATATTTTAATTACACGCTCGGTTATGAACTATACGAAATTGAAATTTTAAAAGTGTATATAATGGTGGTTCTTCCGTTGTTATAACGTCATTTAAATAATTCTCATGATTTGATGTTTTTTAGCCGAAAGAAGACATGGAGAATTACATTTACTATACCACAATGGGAAGTAGAGCTAAAATTAAAGTTGATGTACTACCGCACAAGTTGAGTTGTCAACCTAACCGTAAACTTTATCACACATGACTAAACAAAAGTAGCTATTATGAATAATTTTTTTGCACTAAATTTCGGATATTTTTAGTTAATTTACATGTAGAAGCCAAAAAAAAATTTATAAGAGTTTTTTGCATCGACTATTAATATAATTTATGGTAGTTTTAAAATACATAAAAAACAATGGATAATTTTTTTTTCAATAATCCAATTGTGTGCATTAAAATATATACAACCCATCAAAAAATAAAAGAGTGGATAGAACATTCTGTTTCTATTGACAAACAATAGATCAAGCTTTTCAACCACTATAAGATCTAAGGTATTAAATATTAAAAATTGTTAAAACGTGCATGTGGTTACCGGTATTTTTTCTGATATTATTAAAATTCGGACCAGCGAAGAAACTAGCTTACTGTAAGAACTTTAAAAGGACTTTTAATGACAAAACATAATTTTGAAATGAATTGCCTTGAATTTTTTAAGTATCTCCAAGATCGCCCAGATATTTTACAATGAAAAAATATTTTGCTCGCCATTTTATTTACTACTAGCCGTGCCCGTCGCGCGCTGATGCGATCTCAGAATGGGGAGGGGGATATTTAAATTTTGTGATATACGTGTCTCATAATTAATTGAGTCAATCGACCCATGGAATAAAAAAGTTAAAAAAAACTCAACCCGTCATTTCACCCCCTTAGGGGTGAAATTTCGAAAAATCCCTTTCTTATTGGATACCTACACTTCAAAAAAACACACCCTCTGTCAAGTCTGTAGGACCAGCGGTTTAGACTGTGCGTTGATACATCAGTCAGTCACTGAGTCAGTCAGGACTTTGAATTTTATATACACAGATTACCTATTAAGATTGCTACAAAAATTACTCGAAAAAAAAATTGGCAGAATTGGTCCAGCCGTTCTCGAGTTTTGCGCTTAGCAACACATTTGGCGATTCATTTTTATATATTAGATGTACCTTAAAAACCGATGTAAAATACAGGATTAAATAGAGTTTTTTTTTGACACTATTGCATTATGACACGCCCAAAAACTTATCATAAACAACCACTATATCTGTCACTTAGACTAGAGACTAATAATGTAGTATCTAATTTAAAAGAAATTCCTCTCTTTCCGCTTACTGAGGAATATTTGGTGCCCTCAGATTCTTCGGGTGATGCGTTCATGTCCCGTATTTCCTTTTTACATAAATGGTGACCTTACACCTTTCGGAAGTAAAAAACAAACAAAGGTCTTCGAAAGGGCAATTTTTTAATTAACCTTAGTAATAAAACATTACTTCCTTATCGTCTACCGGTTTAGTTCTATTTTAAATCGACGTATATCATATTGTCATGTGACATCTTAAATGTTACAGAGTAAAATAGCAGTTTATGAAGGTTGTGATTTTCGAAAAATGATAATATTCATCTATGAAGTTTAATAAATACATTATGCATAAACTTATGATAATGGGCATTTATCGATTATTAATTTTTATATAAATTACATTTGAAAACCGTTGAACAATACCAATAACTGAAAGAGAGCGTTATGACTGCAATAAAAAATAAAAATTTAATATATACCTATGGAGGTACTATAAAATAAACAATAATTACTTTAAGAAGCGAAGTACCTGCATACTTTCGTTTACGTGTAAGCTAAGTAGGTCACTGATCCCTTATGAAAGTGAAAGGCATGATTGTGAGTGTCGATTATTACATATTATTACACTAAACATTGAAAATGATTCTTACTACTAACTATATTGCTTTCTAAATATAATGCACATTTGGTTTTAATTTTTTTTTTCCTTTTTTGTTGTTCTGTTACACTTTTTTACGTTTTATACAGGGTACAGAAAACAACAAAAAAACTTTGCTAATTCAACTAAAATAATAGCGTCCCAGTACTTTCGGTTATGCCGGACGTAGATACCAACTTGTTCATCTCAAATGGAACCTAGTAGAGGAAACTAGCAGAAAAGAAGCAAAAACTGAAAAAAAACTATTTTTTTTTAGTGCTGAGTATAATACATTTTACAACCACATGGATCGAATGCATTGTTGCTTTCTGTTTGAAACTAATGTGCCATCCACTTCAAATTGTGGTGAACGATACTAGTAAAATTTGGGCAGATGCGATAACCAGTAAACCAAAAGAAAAAACAATTCATTCAATTTCCGGTAAATGCACAATACTTTGATAGCACTATATGCAATACTCTAAATTAGTAGGTACAGGAAAGTATAATTTAATCATGACTGTGTAGAACGTGGTTATACAGGTCGCTCAATAATTTGTAAACTAGTATTAAAGTACCGAAAAATTAAGATAAGCTTTAATTCAACACCCTATATAGCAGAATTTTTAAGTTTGGTTAAAATATTTAAAAATATGATGTGGTTAGTACATGACTTTCTTATGTTTGTGTCCATGTTGCAAGAGTTGCAAAGAGTATATAGGGTAAAAAGGGAAGAATATTTCAAATTTTATTTTTGATCTTTATTTGTTTATATTCCCACGTATATGAAATATGCAAAGTATGGTCTTGTCTCTTTTTTTATATCTACCTTAATAAATAATTGAAAAATCATGCATGTTACAATATAATTTCTGTTTAGGATTGTAATGAAGTTCTTTAATGTAATTTTACACAATGCAATGGACAAAAACTATATTTTAATCAATATAAATTAGCTAAATTTGAATACTATAAAAATCAATCACCTAAGGTTTTAAAATTTATACATGCATGGAATATGAAAATGTAAACTTTCACGATTAACACTCATAATAAAATACTTATCTTTTTTTTTTGTTTTTAATGGTGTATTTTAAATTATACAATCTAAACGTTTCGATAACACTTACAGTTATCTTCGTCAGTAGTAATATTTGTTAAAAGTTGTTAAAGATGTTGTAAACAATTTTGTCAAAGTTGAAAAATTAAAACATAAACCTTATTATAAGTGTTATCGAAACGTTTAGATTGTATCATTTAAAATACACCATTAAAAACCCCAAAAAAAGATAAGTATTTTATTATGCATGTAATGTTTACACAGAATATATTCAGAATTTGATGATAAATTAAAACAGATTAACAAATGCAGAGAATTTGGACTCTCTCAAAGCAAACTTCTATACTACTTTAAAGTTAAAACTTTACCTAATTTGTATATCAAACCTTACTACTAATTTTTAGAAATTAAAAGAAATAGACCATATGACAACAAAAATGAACCATCGTTAGTTTTCATATATATTCGATGCACAATTTGTAATTCCAATAATACGGTAATGCACTTCACATTTTTATTATTTTATTAATTTTTAAGCGGTTCCACAAAAATATTGATATAACCGAGATATTTTAGGAATAATTCTGAATAGAGAGTTTATCGGATACATGTGTTAAGTTACCGTGTCTAGATACAGGCACGTATGCAGACAAGCAGACACACGTGCGCACACACACACACGCACGGGTACACATGGATACACGGAAGCACGCACGCACCCACACACACACACGCATACACGCACGCACACACGCACAGGCACACACAAACGCCGAAAACGTGTATATCCGTTGAAATCTCGACATCGACTTTTTCATCAGAACTTATCGCTTCGCATAAGAATGTAAACAGACCGGAACATTGTGAGTAACACCGTACATATAATTCATGAATTTCTAAAAAATGAAAATATTTGATGGAACTAAATATTAGTTTAACAAATAAGTAATAAATTACATTTAAATTAATCCAAAAAATGCTGGGATTCTTACAAATTAAAATGAATTGTTAGAATTGAGCACCGTATTGTTTCTGGCAATCTGGGTAATTTCTCATCTCATTGCAGGCGTCCGGTCTGCCCCAGCCTCTCCACATATTTGGGAAGCTGCCATACAAAAAATTCCTTATTATTACTCCAAACTTGAGTAAATCCTCATCGTGTTGAAGATACATTTTCGTATCTCGAGCAGCCCCGGCAGATAATTTTACGCCAACTGAATAAGATACATATGCTAGCCAACGTGGAAAAATGTGTGACGCAATTAACTGATTGTTTATTACTCCAGACACACATTTGCAATAAACTGGTGCCGAAAGTTGGTCTGTCCCACAGCATGCCGACTGTCTTCCACGCATTTCTACATACATACATTAACACCTTTTATAAAGTACCTCTGTTTATGAATACATACACCCAAAAGTTGATAAAACCGAGATGTTTAACAAATAACTAAACACATTTCATTAAAGTGGGTAACATTTTTAAGTTATCGTGACCGCACACTCCCACACACACCCACACACACACACACACACACACCCACACACACACACACACACACACACACACACACACACACACACACACACACACACACGCACCACCACCCATAAATATATATAAATATATATATATATATATATATATATATATATATATATATATATATCGACGACGTTTTGGTAGAATCGCATGTACCATTTTCAAGTCACTTTACTTCTGCTTCTTGTGATTTGTATTAAACTGCTATCTTCATTGCTCATCGCTGATATTTGTATATTCTTCACTTTCACTTTCTCATTTATCGCTTTCTTTTTTGTTGTTGATTTCTCTATTTTTCTGGTGGTAATTTTCTTTAAAAGTGTTTTTCAAGTATCCGGTAGCCTTTGTGTATTGTCTTTGTTATTTAAGTTTCCTGGGCGTTTTTCAATTTCAATGGCCGCTTATTATTCGATGTGTTGTATTTTGTATTGTATGTAAGCTATCATTTTCGTGTTTTCAAAATCAATTGTCACATTGCGGTGCTTCTCTCTTCTTATGTCGATACGCCTATTCGTTTATCCTATGTAGGTTTGTGGACAATCTCGTACACCCCTTGTTGTAATTCTATTTTTGGTTTCGGATTTTGTAAAATATTTCCGATTTTTCTGTTGGTGGTGAAAATTGGTGGTGCTAATGTATATATGTATATATATATATATATATATATATATATATATATATTAACCACCGATTGTAGTTGTGCTGGGTCGTGATAGGATTTGTATGTCCCAGACTTCTATTTCTCTTCTTGTATACAAGCACGTCTAGGAATACCAGTTTTTTTTTCTTTTTCCATTTCTACGTGAATTGTATCTTTTGGTGCATGCTGCTAAACACTTAAACACCGAAAGATACAATTAACAACTACAATCGGTGGTAAAAACGTTGATAACAAGGTACAGACATCTATCAGGTGCGAACTACGTGCACCAAGAGATGACGAACCTTAGAACAACACTATTACAGAATGCTTCACCGAAGGAGACGTAAAAAGAGACGAAAAACCAAGACAACCAGAAGACCAGAGAGAACCTATATCGAGTGTGTGTTTACCATATATAAAAGGCACCACCGACCGGACAAGCAGAAGAAAAACAACATTGCAACGATTTTCATCACCAACAGAAAATCGGAAATATTATTTTTCAAAATCCGAAAACAAAAATAGAATTAGAACAACACGGGGTGTACGAGTTACCATGCAAAGATTGTCAACAAATCTATGTAGTACAAACAAATAGAAGTATCAACGTGAGAAACGAGCAGAACCAACCCACGTCATCACTCGCACAACATGTAAATAGTACAACACATGTAATTGATTTTGAAAACACAAAAAAGATTTCCAACACACAATAGAAAATACATCGAACAATAAGGGAAGCCATTGAAATTAAAAACTCCCAGGAAAGTTAAATAAAAGAGACGATACACAAACACTACCGGATACTTGCAAAACAATTTTAAAGAAAATTCCCACCAGAAAATAGAGAAATGAACGACAAAAGAGAAAGTGAAAGTGAAGGACATACAAATACCAACGACCAGCAATGAAGCAACAGTTCAATTTGAATCACGAGAAGCAGAAGTGATGTGATTCTACCGAAACGTCGTCAGTTTATCAAAATGGAGTATGAAGGAGAAAGAACGCGAGACAACTCTCAATTCTACTGTAAAAATTTGAATCTTCGAAAGTATTTCTAATTTATTTCTTTTTATCTATTGGCATTAACAAATTTGTCTTAATATTGTAAATTAGGTATGGACTGTTTTCAGTAAATTGGGCTGGTGAGAATAACTGTAAATATGTATTATTTTTATATGCAATACTATGTAATAAATTTAACAAAATACAAATTACAACAAAAGAAGAACACTAAAATGAAAAAGACAAACAAAAATTGAAAATAAATTTTTCAGTAAATGCTCAATGTTCTTCCTTCAACTTCAATACATCTAATAACACGTCGCACAAAATTATTTTTCTACAACCGCTATGCGAAACACGCTTTTCTACACAAATTTTTATACGCAAAGCAGGCCTTTTCTTAATTTCTTTAGTGTCCGTTGGAAAAGTAATATTTTATAGTGGTAAAAATACACGCTATGGCAGTCTTCCCCACGGAAATGTCAAAATGTTATAGTTACAAACAACAAACAACCATAATCAATTGATTTTGTTACATCAACACAGCTATGACCTATCAAAATTTTTTTTGACAATTTAACATTATCATTATAGTAAATTTCTGGGTGTTCAAATTTTAAATTTAAACTAAAAATTCAGTAAGTAAACTATTTATTTGATTATTTATTTTAATTTATTAATTATAAATTATACACAAAATAATTTATTACGCGTTATTTTAGGAATTATGAACAAAGATCAAAATTTATCTTTCCAGTTGAAATTTTAATTTTAATCACAAATTTACTTGTAGGTTTGCTATGGTTTTTGGATTAGCTGGAGCATCTCGGAGGGAAGAATTATGGAAATTAACTATTGATAACGTAACGCAAAAGTGTTTTGTGTATTAATTTTGTTCAAAAAGTCTGTTAAATTTAAAATAATTCATTAAATCAATTTGTAATTGTTATATTAACTCTTGGTTTTACTTGAAAAATTTGTTAGTAAGGAAGTCTTTTTTATTACAAATTAAATTTCACAAATGAACTGAAATTATCAATTTTAACTATAAGACTTGCCGGATGAAAAGGAAAATATATCAAACGAGGCATCGAATGGCATGAACATCATGGGGGATGTCATTTAAAAAAAGTTGTATTTACAGTGACACGCCCTGTATATTATTTTAAAAAAATCTGAAAATTAAGAAATTTCAAAATACTACAGGACCACAAACAATTTTCTGCCATTTTAGAATAAACAAGTGTCACCTAACAAATCAGTGGCGGCGGCCGCAAGCGGGATATTTTTTTGAAAAACAATTGAATATCTCTTAAGCCCAAGGAGATAGACCCATTCAATTTGGTATTAAATAAAAGCGTATTTTATGGGCTTTCCAAAAATGTAATAATCTATAGGGAGTTCCATTTAAAAAAGTATAAGTTTAGTTTGCTCCAATAACATGAAACACCCTGTATGATCAAAAATATTTTTAAAATGTAGTGCCTATTGATATCTACCCCTGGTCGAAAAATCATTTCTCTAACTTATTTCGTCTTTAATCTTCCACCCCCTCCTCGTTTGGCCACCCTGTATGTATGTATATATATATATATATATATATATATACAGGGTGCCTAGAACCCACGTTCTGTCATCTTTGTTATTATAAGAGATACAGAGTCGGTTAAATTAGCAAAGTTGGGCAGAATTACGTGATAATTCAAATACCGATAAGAAAATTCAACATTGTTGCCAACTTTCTAAGATATCTGAAAATAACTAAAAATCGTCCAAATTTTCGATCAGCTATATCTTTTTTAATATTCAAAATACGAAAAAGTTATAAGAGAGACTTTTGATAGCTATTTTTATGCAAAATGGGAAAATGGGGATAACAATTTTTTTATCTACAACGTTTTGAATCATGTAGCTAAAATTATTCTAGCTATTTATTGTAACAATCCGCTTTAAGAATTAACCGATGGCTTTATTGCAGCATCCCCCTACAACTAATACTAAATTACTGGCACACTATTCTCATCTTTAGCATTTTCTTCTTTCGTCTCTCTGATTAGTATAGCTATTCTACTTCTGTAATATTACTTTTCACCAACTTACACTTTGCAATTATTAGTTCACCTTCATTTTTTATCAAAACTTTATTTTCTAATTTTGTTAACTGGTGTCGTAATAAAATTTTGGTCATTTGGGTGATTTCGATTGCAGTTCAGTACTGGCAAGGGAAGGTCTAAGCTGTTTACTGTTTAAATAGCTCTTTCAACTATACCATTTGACTTATATGGACTGGGGCTGTTGTCAATGGCATGGTATACTTTTCGAAACCGTTGACTATCTTGAGAGTTCAATGGAGGTCTATTACCTTGTGATATTTCATGTCTGAATACATTTGTACTGTTTCATTGGTTTTTCTTTCTAATTTGTTTACCATCATATATTTGCTATAGTAGTCAACAATAGCTATAAAGTCTAACAAACCTAAACGTTTAAAATTTGATTACTATTTTTTTTCATGGAAACTCGGGAATGGAATGAGGTTGTAGTTTTTCGTTTAAATTAGATTTTAAAACAACAGCTATTTCAATAACCGATTTGCTAGTCGCTGAATGCGAATAGACATCAAGATGTCCTTTAAGCAGGCTTAGTAATTGACGTTGATCAGTCTGAATCAATATCTTGTGTTGAAATGTATAGTAATTAAATCTCTCACAACCAAACACCATTGCTAAGAGTTCTTTATCACTACGGTATGTTGTTGTGGGGATTAGCACTGAACCACTGTGCTATGTAATAACAGCTTCTAAACCAAGAAGACTAGCGTCTACGGACAAAACAATAGGTTCATTTGGATTAAAATACATCAACACCCACGCGGTAGTTACAGATGGTGTTATCTCTTCAAAAAATTTTGGTTTTTGTTGTCTTACGCATATCAGGCAACATGAGGTACCTTTTAGGCATGCAGTTTGCAGCATGCTGTAATTTCTTCAGTTCAGCTCACGAGTTCATTCCTTTTTTTGGCGCAATTTAAAATTTTGTAATTGGCTATTGAAGATTTAAGTAGGATGGAAGGGGTTACAAGAGAATATGACGAATTTTGCATAAGGTAGTAATTAGTTCTGTTAGAGATCTCGTAGAGAGCACGACTCACGTTTTTTGTTTGTTTGCGGTGATCGCAATATATGCGAAAGGGGTAGTTATGGGGTTGGAATAAGTTACTACATACTGGGGGTGTATCGAATTACCGTGGAGTAAGTGATCTCGGTTTCCATTAAATGGGATAATATATTGGTTGAGCACATCCCCGAGTTATTTTCTGTTGTGTATCGTTTGTCTATGGTAACAAGTTTTGGACATAGAAGTGGTTTCATGTTTTTCGAAGTGCTTAACCTTTGTTCTATAGACCTGATGTAACCCATATTTTTTGTGCGGATTAATTTGACGAATTCTTGTTAAAGAGGTAGTTTCCCGTATATCGCGCTGCTCAAACAAATCAAAGACAAACGTGTGCGCGTGTGTGCGTGTTTGTGTGTGTGTGTGTGTGTGTGTGGGTGCGCGCGTGCGCGTATGTGTATGTATGTTAATGTATACGATAACTCCAGAACGAAAACACATACGTACCTAAAATTTTGTATTTAAACTTGTCTGCATTTGGCTTAGAGCTGATGAGATTTTGGGAGAAATCCAGGGGCGAGAGGGGGGGTTTTGTTAGGGGCAGTTTTTAGTTTTTATTAAATATTTCTGAAACTGCTGCATATTTCATAGATATAAAAACAACCAGATATAGACCTTAAACATATCGATTAATTATGATCTATGCAATTTAGCGGAAAAAAAATCCTAAGCGAGAATTCAATATCTGAATAACGATTAGTTTTATAAGAAAAAGTGTAGATATATTTTTTAATGAAAATTTAATTTTACAAACTTTCCTTTATAAAGTTTCTTAATATAGCGCAAGGTACGTTCTAAAAACTAATTAAATATCAATGAAAATGGTTAGACTGTATTATTAATATCTTATAGAAGCAGGCGGCCTTGGAATTTTTTTTTAAGTTAACATGTATTTATGTCTATTAATCTCTATCTGACGTGAAGTTTTAAACGCCATTCTCATATAGATTATTGTTTTTGTTTTTACAATGTTACCCGTTTTCGTTATCCTAACTCGTGATATGATTTTTATTGATGATAATTCTCGTTATCACACCGACAATAAGCACAATACTAATTATATTATCCCTGATAATAAAATAATTAGTTACCAAAAGTGGAATTTTACGGTCAAAATTAAAACATAAATTATTTTCACCCATTACCGTTACTGTACTAGTACCACATTCGAAAAGTGACACAAAATCCCATTACGTTTTTTAAGGGAGAATTAAAAAATATATAAAGGTTCGCGAGATTATGAATGTGGTTATATGAAGTTATCATTGTTATAATTGTTCATAATTACGTAAATAGCTCAATTACTATAAAACCTGATCATCATAATATTTCTCCGTCATTACAATTATTAATGGTGAGTTACAGATAATTTCTAACCATTTTATAATTTTAATCTATTTCTTTACTTAATATAAAAAAAAATTACATTTATCGTTTCTAAGCAAAAGGCCAAAGGATTTCTGAACCTCTATGTTTATCATTTATACTTCCATGATTCTTTTACTATTATTTACAAACTTACTTCTAAATTCAATGAAACACACCATTAAAAAACCCACAAAGGTAAGTATTTTAAACACAGCAAGGTTTTTTGATACATTGACCAAACAAATATTTAATAAAAAGAAACATTTAGACAAAGTATAAAAATAAATACATATTGAACTTACACAATCAATTCGGTAAACAACCTTAACAAATTGCATTTGCTAAATACACTCAGTTTAATCATATATGGATTTAGCAAATTCCAAATTAAACTTAATATAGATAAATAAACCACTAATAGCACTAATGTTTAAAATACAAGTTGTATAATTTTTTTTATATAATTATTTATTTCTGTACATGTACCATTATCAAGCCGAAATATATAAGTAAAATAACAAACAAGTAGTTATAGTAACAGATCATTAAGGTAAAACAGTAAACTTGATATAAATTATAATTATATATTTGAAATATCTGTTAAAGGTGAGTCTATAAGATCAACTTTTTGGTTCATTAAAGGTACTTTCTGTATATGTTCATAAATTTTGAATGATTCCAAAACATCTAATTTCTCTTTTTTATTATAAAAATGTACACATATAACGTTGTTTTTTGAAGTCATAAGGTGATAATTTACTATTAAATGTTTGGCATAATTTGATTTGACCATGTGTTTATATTTGTAACATGTGTTCTTTGTATGTAATATCAAAGTTGTGTTTGTACCAATGCAAACAGAATTACTGGACGTGCAGTTCAACTCATAAATACCAGACTTCAAAATGTCGTTAGTTGGATCTTGCTCATCAAATAAACATTTAAAAACATTGGCATTAGTTTTGAAAGCAACTTTGTATTTCTTGTCCTTTTGTAATATTTGAGCTACTTTTTCTGATATTTTTCCAAAAGATCAAATTCGTAAGTATTTATTTTATTTCGGTTCTGTGTTAACTGGGTAAATGCGTTTGATAGATAATTTGTACTCTTGATTTTTAACTAAAGCGCCGATTATTATATTGAAAGGCAACCATTTGCTTGAGCGATTTGTTTTATAATTGATACTTCTTTATTGAAATCTATTTAGTTTAATGCAGCTAATTTGTTTTATGGTGACATGAATCCTTGTAATGTCTGTATGTGTAGGTTTTCTGAACATGGAGAACTAAAACTTGTTCTGTGTATTAATTTTTTTTTCTTTCTCTAGCGTAAATTTTAACATTAGGATGTAAATTGTTAATATTAATTAAATACTCATCAATGAAATCTGATGAGCTATCAAAACGTGCTGAAATATCATCAACATAACGTAACCAAAATACAAACTTATCAGAACCAGTTCATTAAAAAATTTGATATTCTAAATTGTCCATAAAGATAATAGCTAGAATGAGCAAAAGTTGGACTGCCCATAGGTAAACCGTCTTATTATTGAATATGCAATAATGTCGATTAACACAGAGATCAAATAATTTAATTAACTCCATTCTTGTAACTAATTCAACCTTATTATTAAGTAAAATATTGTTTAATAGACACACACTCTTGAGGGGGTATTTTAGAAAACATGCTAGTAACATCACCTTTTTGAAACCTCTATTTAAAGTTTCAAAATTTTCGTTAGTAATAAAATCATTAACATTCTGCATATAATTATCTTTTGAAATAATCACTAAACTGTTACCCTTATCTTTGTCATTGATTAGAATTTAATTAATATTAACAAGTTACACTAGAGAAAGAAAAAAATAGATCCATTACTTTTCTAGATTTAAACATAAAAATTAATAGAATAAGATTGGGTTCTCCATATTCAGAAAACCTACACATACAGATACTACAATTCCAAACGATTCATGTCACCATAAAACATATAAATTAGCTGCATATAAATCAGTGATATATACAGCAATATCGTTACCATTAAACCAAACAAATTTCAATAACGAAATTTCAATTATAAAACAAATTGCACAAGAAAATGACTACATTTCAAATATAATCGACACTTTAGTTAAGAGTCAAAGAGTAAAAATCATCTATCAAACACATTTACCCAGTTAACACAGAACTGAAAGAAAATAAATACATATCAATTTCATATTTTGGAAAAATAGCTTACATATTACAAAACTAATAACAATGTTCTTAAATGTTTATTTAATGCGAATAATTTAACTAACGACATTTTGACAAATTGAACTGCATATTCTGTAATTCTGTTTATATTGGACAAACACTTAAAAACTTTGATATTAGATACAAAGAACTCATTAGATTTTACATTACAAATATAAACAAAGAGAGAAATCTAATTATGCCAAACATTTAATAGTAAGTAATCACTAATCACCTTATGGCTTCACGAAGTAACATTCAGTTTTTACATTTTTGTAATAAAAAAGACAAATTAGATGTTTTGGAAACATTCGCAACTTATAAACATAAACAGAAGGTATCTTTAATGAACAAACAAATTGATCTTATAGACTCACCTCTAACAGACATTTTAAATTTATAATTATAATTTGCATCAAGTTCGCTATTTCACCTTAACGAATTGTTAACATAACTACTTGTTTGATACTTTACAGTGTCGGTTAAATGCTTGCAAAGTTGCGCATTTTAGTGCTCAATAATATGAATTTCGGATGTTTTCCGTTATGTTTTGAATGAAGCTCTTTTTTCTGATTACAATTATATACCATATGGTATGATTCAACTTCAAGATTCCCTCAAAATATTTAAAAAACCGATTTGCGAAGAGTGCTTTGGAAAGAACATGCGTTCTCTTGTTTAAAAAGAAAATTTTAACTGAATTTAAAAATGTGTAATTTGTTTTTTAAAAATTGATTATACTGCATGAAAAAATTCTCTTATGAGGAAGAAAAGCAGCAACCTGCTCAAAACTATTGTCTAACAAACACAATTTTTAAAATTAAATAGGGAATCCTAATAATAATAGATAAAAACTAAATAATGAACATAACTGAAAAAAAAAGCATTATAACAGATGCTCAAACGGGGTTAGAGACATAACGCCGAATGGACACAACACCGAATGGACACAACGGCGAAACTTAGAAACAACGTTGAAACGAATTGTTGGACACATCGTCGAAACTCATCACAACGCCGAAATCAGCCGTTAGATACAACTCTGAAAAAGGACACAATGCCGAAATGAGTAGTTGGACATATTGCCGAATGTGGACACAACGTCGAAAAGCAAAAATTGACGCTGCATAGATCGGAAACCGGGCGTCGGACCCTAGGTCTTAATTTTCTCTAAAACGACGACAACCTCTTTTGCAGAAATCCTAACGATATGTATAATACCGAAATTTCCGGAACATCTTAATGGACATATCGTTAACTACTGACTCTCCGCAGATATATTACGAAGGAAATCGATTTACATCTATCTTTACCAATTCTCATATCGTTCATTATAAATCTTTCAAAATATTTTTATTTATTTATTTAATATTTGCAAATAATTATCATAATTTTTTGTTTAATTTAATTACTTTCATTAATTTTCATTATCCGGCCAACGACTTGCCCGTTTATATTAAAAGACGGTACAAACTTGGGAAATTTAGAAAATTCTGGGAGCATGTACACTATTTTGCCTTCATACAGTACACTATGTTGCATTTTCGAACGTCATTTACCTTAATTATGACAAAAGTGATGTAAATTTAAATATATTCTTTCAATGAGTCAGACTGGCGTTGAATCTTTAATAGATGTTTTTTTAATGATATGACAAATTGGTGATACTAAAAGTTTATCCTAGGTCGATTCGATTCACTGTTTGATTAATAGTCCGAAAATAGACAATAAAAAGATGAACTAATTCATAATAATTTGTTTATGCGAATTGGGTTATTGTCCAGGTACACATACCGGGTGTCCAAAGCGAGGGAAGATTGTGGCTTCGCTGTTGATTTTTCATTAAAATCATTTATGCAAAAGTTATATGGTTCCAATACGTGCACAATTTAAAAATATTTTAGCACCTACAGGATGATTCGTAAACGGAGGGAGAGTATCAACTTTTTTATTTTAAATGGAACATCCTGCATATTATTAGAATTTTTGGATAGCCTAATGAATAAGCTTTTCAACGAAGTATACACTTGTTCATATAAAATGCAACGTTGCCAAGTTATTTAACAAAAATGTATTTTTTTTTCTGAATGTAAGGTTAGCAATAAAAATTAATTCTTGGTTTATTATCTAAGTTGAGACAAATTAGTTCAGGGATATAATTAAGTTAGGTATAGGCTTTGAAAAGATATAAACGTTTTATTGATATATTGAATAGGGGAGAGAAGGCTCCGTGTGAAGCTTTAGCATGTTTAATGTACATCAATTCTCTTATTTCAAATGGAACATCCTGTATATTTTGATATGGGCGAATAGTAATCTTAAAGATACCGCTAAAATTTATAGTTTTTAAAATATTTCCACTTTTTGAATTTTTCTATAATTATTTTATAATGTAACGATTTAATAGAGTGCCATGATTTAAAAACAATAAAACAAAATTTTAATATGTCAATTACGTGTATTTTAACTTCTTTCAAAACTACTTTTTCTCTACATGTATATTTAGAAGAAAACTTGAATTAAGAGAAGCTAACTCTAAATTTTAAAATGAAATATACGAAAAACGAATTAATTCAAAGGATGTACATAATAGGAGGAGCCCAACGTAATTGTTTACTTGCTTCTTGAATTTATAAACAATAATTTCCCGATGTCCGTTGTCCAGATGAACGAGTTCTTGAAAATTTAAAAAGTAGGTTTGAGGAAACAGGATCGATTGCATATAAAAAGAACAATTGTCCAAAATCTGTAAACAACGAGGAAATTCCACGAGTGATGCTTCAAGCTATACAAGAAACCCCTCAAGTAAGTATTAGAAAAATTTCAGTGGAACATGATTTACAGAAATCAACAATACACAATATAATTAATGAATATAAATACCATCCATACAAGATCCAACTCCACCCGGCATTGGATGAACATGATTTTAAAAATAGATTATTGTCGTTGGGGATTGCAACAACCACAATTTTTTTAATATGGTTATAATGACAGACGAATCTATTTTTCATAACAATTATTTTGTAAATAGACATAATTGTCATTATTACGCCATGGAAAATCCACATATAATTAGATACAGAAACAATCAGCATCGATGGAGTCTCAATGTTTGGGCTGGTATTATTGGAAACAGATGATTAGGACCCTATTTTTTGGAAAACAATTTAAATTCAGTAAATTATTTAAATTTATTCCGATCCAACGTGCTACCATGGATTGAAGAGAACATCCCATTCGATAATGAGGAAATATGGTTCCAACAAGATGTGACGGAGTTTTTAAATCAGCAATTCCCTGATGGTTGAATAGGTCGTTATGTGCCTATCAGGTGGCCAGCTAGATCACCCGATCTGACCTTCATGGACTATTTTTTATGGGACTACATTAAAAATGAGGTTTATAGAACATCGCCGACTACTGCAGAATATATGAGGGAAAGAATTCATCAAGCGTTTCATAGTGTAACCCAACAAATGTTGCATAATTTACAACGTTCCTACAGACAACAATTGAATCAGTGCATTGAGAAAAGAGGAGGCTTGTGTGAACCTTATTTATAATTTTTTTTAAGTGCACATTTATATATGTTTGACTTGCCTACTTCTTGTTCTTGTTAATTGTTTGTTTATTATTTCAATAATACATTGTTTAGTGTATTGTTAAAAATATTTAATAAAATTAAATATTACTGTTACTAATCTGGTATTGTGACTTGAAAAATAAATTTTAGCGGTATCAATGTATTTAGATAATAGTTAGGTCTTTAAGAGTACTATTCGCCCATGTCAAAATATACAGGGTGTTCCATTTGAAATAAGAGAATTGATGTACGTTGAGCATGCTAAAGTTTAACACGGAGCCTTCTCTCCCCTATTCAATATATCAATAAAACGTTTACATCTTTTCAAAGTCTATACCTACCTTAATTATATCCCTGAACTAATTTGTCTCAACTTAGATAATAAACCAAGGATTAATTTTTATTGCTTACATTCAGGAAAAAAATACATTGTATATGCATGAAGAATTATACAGAATTACATAAGAAGGAAAAGTGGAATTAATTATTAAAGAACTTAAATGGAGATGCGTAAGCACAACACCACAAACACAATACCACGAAAAAGAAAAGTTGGGAGACCGAAACACACATGAGGACAGTACAGAAGCAATTAAAACAGCACGGTAAACACATGGAAGGAAACGAAGATATCAGCAAAAGACAAAACGAAATGGAAAAGTAAAAGAGTTAATAAATAAAATAGGAAAGATGCACACCTGCAGGTTAATTAATTATTAATCTACTAAATTAATTGTATTTATTACACAAATAAAAAAACGGAATAAATGTGAATCTTTTTATAGTTTTGGATTGTAATATAAATAAAGTGTTTTATCCTTTATGCAATTAATCACAAAAAATTAGACACTTAAAACCAAAAATTTAATTCATAGTGTAGTCACAGAGCATATAATTAATACAGAGACGCCAGATTATAAGTATTATTTATCTGTCAACGTCAAACTTTGAACAATAATTATTTTAAGATTTGTGTTATTCTTTGCGAACAGGTATCTTAATTAACATATATAATTTCAAGTCTTAATAATAATCATGCTAATAGTGACAATATTCATTGATTATGCTTCAATACACTTAAAAAATGGCGCAAGGTCATGTAATTTGTACCTCAAAACGTCAAAGGTATCGCCGTAGCTTTCCTCTGTATAGTTAGGTGCTGTGGTGTAGTGAGTGCGTTACTGCCAGGAATTGTAACATGTAGTATGTCTGTTTTTATTTTAAGTGGACGTGTATTTACTATTTAATGACACTTTCTTATTAGTTTTATGATAATTTTAATAAAATTGTCAATTAGTATAAACCGAGTTTCCATATATGTTCCATAATTAGGTACATAGTAGTAGGTATGACACCTGCCCACGCAGTGCTAAACTCAAATAGTTAAAATAAGAAAATTTACAGCCAAGGTTGATACATCACAAACGATTAAAAAAAAGCTGAAAGCCGAAGTATTTGTGAGAAACACGATTTCTGCAAATTTGTGGTTTTAAATACTACCTGCTTTATTACATTTCTGGGAAACTGATTTTTCCGACACATGTTTAAGATTTTGTTAAGCATTTACTCTGTGAAATAATTTAATTTAAATAAAAATTGAAAATAGTTTAATATGATCTAGATTCAAAAATAGATTAAAAATATTTAGATCCAGATATTGGATCCTAATTGATAAGTTGTATTTACCGAAGAAACAAGATTTACTTTTATCCATTTATTAAAAATCCCACAGTAGGTAAGTATAAAATAAAAATCTTAAACTAATACTATTTAATAGGAAAATAATACCTAAACACTATGGCGATAATGTGCCAATCCCCAATTTAAATGTAATTAAAGACAATTGAAAAGAATTTCTTAGATACTGTTAATAATCAATTTGGATTTGCATTTGAAAGTATCGTTTTCGCTACTTTATTTATTGTAGTGAACAACGCTACATGCTACTCAGTGAATTGTTGCGCGCTACGCCGTCACCCTGTTACATTATGAAACACCTACGAGTGTCATAACTGAACGATAGGTTGAATGATAAAGAAAAAACTACGCAGAAAGATGTCGCATATAATCACGGATACACGTTGTCGTGTTATTGGACTATTAGAACGTATCTTAATTTAACACTTGATATCTTCCTGTATCGTAGTGATGGAAAACATGAAAATTCTTGACCACTGTACCAGTAATACCAACTTACATACATCAGAAATTATAATTACATTTCTGTACTTGCCCTATCAAAAGAATTGTTTCAATTTATTATCGAAATAAAAAACATATTTGTCGATCATTTAGTATAGATTAAAAAAGAAAGTTTTTAAAACGTGAACGGAATAAAACATTTGTTTTGCTACAGATTTGAATCTAAAACAGGGAAACTGCTAGGCTCACTTATAGCTACTATATGTGTTAGAAAACTTCAGCCAGGTGCAAGTCATATGCGTTTCATATAAATATGACAGATGCCAGACATCAAGCATATATGAAAATTAGGCTTAAGTACTACAAAATGTTCAATTCGTTCCAATATTCTGAGGTACATACGGTTATATGTCCCATCGCGAGGTTTCGGCGTAGTGCCCAATCGACGATATGTCCATTACACTGTTTCGATGTTGTGCTCACTTTCGCTGATGTGTCCAATTTGAATTGTAGGTATTATGTCCAGTGTAAGAATTTCTACAAAAGAGGCTCTCGTCTTTCAAGAAGGTTGAGACTTCGGCTTCGACCCCGATTTCCGATCTATAGAGTCAATTTTTGCTTTTCGATGTTGTGTCCACACTCTGCAATATGTCCAACTACTCATTTCGGCGTTGTGTCCTTTTTCAGCGTTGTGTCCAACGGCTGATTTCGGCGTTGTGTCCAGTTTCGGCGATGTGTTCATTCGGCGTTGTGTCCATTCGGCGAAGTGTCCAGGTCCCACTCAAACGGTTCACCATCGACCTCTAAACATAGGTTTATGCGTCATTTTAAATATTGTGTTGCTCTTCTCTGCATTTTGGTCCTTAACGTCGTAATTATTTTTCTTCGTAAATCATGAATATCATCGGATACAGTTTTGTAAATAAAATTTTCATAGTTCCCTATAAATAGTAGTCTAAGGGAGAAAGGTCCGGTGAACTCGCCGCCTAACTTATATCTCCATTATTAGAAATAACTTTATCGGGGAATAATTGTGATAAATAATCAGTTACCCTTCTATCATTATGTGGCAGTCTTGGTGGAAACAGATGCTATTCAATCGGTTAAGGAAATATTATTATCAATGTAATCCGTGAGATATGTCCTTAAAAAATGCAAGTATCCATCGCAGTTAAAGTGTCTTCATAAATATATGGACCAATGATTGTGTTTTCAAATAAACCAACCCATACATTTAGAGCGAATCATATTTATGGTCTACGTCCGTGATGTGCATGAGGATTTTCAATGGACCAGGCGTGTTCATTATGACGACTAAACATACCTGAGTTTGTAGGTTACTTACACTCGTCAGTAAATATGATGAATTTTGATATTGTTATGATTTTAAAATGGTGACAAAATTTTCACGTTATTACAGTTCTACACAGTAGGTTAGAACAATTTGTTAAATAAAACGAATTGTGTTATGTGTTGGATGCAAATTGTATTTTGATTTCGCTTTAGTTTTACTTAAGCTAAGCGTTTCTGAACAGCTTTTTAAATTATTCATCTTCAGAAGCATAATGATTTGAAATCGAATGAATAACAACATCTAAAAAATAAGTTAATAAAAGTTTAACACACTTACAAACTATGTTATTTTCTATAGAACATTACCTAAACTTAAATTTCAATTAAAAGTTACTACATAGTATATTAATTGATAAGAATAAAGTAGAGTTGAAACATTTTAAACACGTTATTGGAGTAGGAAATGTGTGTTTTCCATTTTTTACAATCTCCATTGGTCCCTGAAGCAATAAAAAAAATTTTTTTTTTTGTTAGAAAATACCGTATAAAACGGGTAACTACCGACCCCCATAAATACTTCAAGTATTAAACCCCCAAAATAAAATTAATCTATTGAAAAATTGTTTTTTTTCTCTAGCTTAAAACGCGTGTACTAACCAAATTACGACGTAAATGTGAAATTTCTAAAGAAACCATGCCAACTTAAATGGAAAAAATTACTACCAATCCCTAAATGTAACAATACTAAAATACATATGAGTAACATTCTTTTAGTACTTATTTTTAAATAAATTATAATAAATGTTGCTTAAATTATTTATATCAGATTTGTGATTAACAGTATCTAGACTCTGAATGTAAAACATTTCGATGAACATCCTTTTATGGAAATTGTTTTCCTGGGTCAAAATTTTTTTATTGTCAAAATCAAACGTATGTCCATATTGCAAATAATGGTTGCACAGTGCCGTATCATTTCGTCTCGTTTTAATTGAATACCGATGTTGGGCAATACGTTTTTTAATGAATTGCGAAGTTTGGCCAACGTAAGATTTAGGACAATTATTACAATTGATCTTATATATTAGATTTGATTTATCATCTACTGGTACTTCTGTTTTTAATTTTGAGTAGAAATTATTAATCGTATTGCAATTTTTGAAAGAAATATTGTATTCATTTCGTGCTTTGTCAAGAATGATTTTTCTAATTTTAGTGGTGACATTTGGGATGTATGGAAGTACGAAGTGTTTTTTGTGTAGTGTTTTTGTTCTTGCCTTTACGTTTGTGTTTATTGCGTATCCATTTAACCCGTTTGTTTACATATTTGTCTATAAAATTCAAATTTCATTAACCTTTTTCTCTAATTTATTAGTAGGTAGGATCTTGGTTCAATTTTGATACAACTACTTATTCAAAATTGAACCAAGATCCTACTAATAAATTAGAGAAAAAGGTTAATGAAATCATTCAACAATTTAAAAATGAAGGACAAATTGATAAACAAACTTGTAAGAAACTTAAGACAAATAACGCATTACCACCAAAAATATATGGGTTACCAAAATTACATAAAAATGACATACCATTAAGACCAATAGTTAGCAATGTCCAATCACCAACATATAAGTTATCTAAATTCTTAACTAATATCTTAAATAAAATTATTGGTAAATCACCTTTCCATGCAAAAGACTCATGGACGTTTCATAAGTTCATTAAAAATCATTTTGTTCCAAAAAATTACAAATTGATTAGCCTTGATGTCAAATCATTGATTTTGACAATAAAAAAATTTTGACCCAGGAAAACAATTTCCATAAAGGTTTCATCGAATGTTTTACTTAGAGTCTAATTTAATTGAGGTAATTATATGAAAATTTTCAAAAAGTTTTTTTAACAAGAAGGTTGAGATTGTTACCCAATTTCATCTATTATTTACCATTCGGCAATATTTTCAACTACTCATTTGGCGTGTGTCCTTTTAAGCTTTATTTCCACGTATTTGGTTGTGTCCAG
This sequence comes from Vesta saturnalis, assembly GCA_036346205.1. Classification (NCBI taxonomy): domain Eukaryota; kingdom Metazoa; phylum Arthropoda; class Insecta; order Coleoptera; family Lampyridae; genus Vesta; species Vesta saturnalis. Next base: position 2,101,839 of record JARFJB010002082.1, read on the forward strand.
TTTAGGCATGATTCATTGTTTAATCATTGTAAGTTGGGTTCCCACTCAAACGGTTCACATCGACCTTAATAGCTTTATATCGTTGAAATTTTTATTGTTTTCTGATTTTGGTCCTTAACAATTATTTTTCTTCGTAAGATGAATACATCGGGTACAGTTTTGAAATAAAATTTTCTACTTAATAATGTTTAAGGGAGTAAATGGTCCGGTGTAATCGCCGCTAACTTATATCTCCATTATTAAAATAATTTAATCGGGAAAATTTATAAAATAATCAGTTTTTAATTTTAACTTGGCTTGTGATATAGATGCTATTAATGGTTAAGGATAATAATTATTATTGTAATCCGTGAGATATTCTTAAAAATGAATATCCACGCGTTAAAGTGTTTCAAAATATAGACCAATGATTGTTTTAATCCAACACCAACACAATGTTTTATTAACAAATTTTCTAACCTATGTAGAATGTAGGATTTGAAAATTTGCGCGTTTTAAGACATAAACATTCTGAGCAGTTCATGAGTAACTTAACATCTTAAACTTATGATATAATTTTGATTTTGTTTTAACGGATCCATGACATTCTTACAAAACATCACTCGCCGTTCACGATCTCCAGGCTGCAGTACTCAAGTGACATGAATTTTGAAAGGGTGATATTTATCTTTTTAGTACTCTCTATACTAGCTGTTGCGATGTAGGTATTCATATTTGGTGCGATGACCCGTGTGGAAGTAGAAGGATTATCTTGAATCTATTAGAAAATTATGTATGGAGATTTTTTAATGATTTAAATTATTGTAATAAAATACTTACCTTTTTGGGTTTTTTTAATGGTCTATTTTAAATTATACAATCTAAACGTTTCGATAACACTTACAGTTATCTTCGTCAGTAGTAATATCTGTTAAAAATTGTTAAAGATATTGTAAACAATTTTGTCGAAGTTGAAAAATTAAAACATAAACATCAGCCCGCTATTAATATAACAGTTTGAGAAACGTATAAAGCCAACTGCAAAAATTAAATTTTAGTAAAGAATAACTAGGTCATTAAAAATTAAATATTGTTAAACTGCCTTATAGATGACAAATCAGAACACTCTCAACGGCGAAAGCTAACAATGAAAAATGTCAGCAAAAAACCACATTTAACAAAACTTAATCAAGTTATGATGAAGTGTAAAGTTGTGAAAAACTTCATTTTCAAAACGATAGAAGCGTTCACAAATAAAATAATCCAGTTAAATGTAACAAACAGATATCTTTATCAATAACTGCAAGTGTTATTAACAATGAAAAGCATAATGCAGAACGTTTTTTGTAATTTTTAATTTTAATCTTAATTTCAACTGCTTATGTCAAATTAATAATATTTACAAAAGAACTGAAAATGTTCTTCTGCGTAATCAAATACATATTACTAGGAAGATAAAAATCTTTTATATTTACATTTAGAAATTTCATATATATTGAATAAAGAAGATTGGGATAAAATTGATTCTATAACGCTTAAATCTATGAAAATAAATTTTGACATCTCATGTCAACGTCAAAAATAAAAATTTAATAAATTATACAAACAGCAAAATAACAGACCATCTATTGATTATAAAAAAACAGTTATAAACCGTTCTGATAATGTTGTTTCAGATTATGCTATTGAAGCACTTTTTAAAGGAGGAAATTTGACGATAACACCGAGAGTAATACCTTTTGAAGGTATAATTTCCAATATCGAAAACTCCATTAAATCATTACCTTTTGATGCTGCTAATGAAGTTAGATATAACACCGTTAACATATTACGTAAAACAAAACCTCCAAAGAACAACATCCTTTCGTCAACGACGTACTTTACTTGAACTTAAGTTTAAGGTTTGACTTTAGCATTATAATTCTTATTCAAAAACCAACTATTTTTAAAAATGAACAGAATACACTTTTTTCAAAACTCTATAAGATTTTCGAAAAGACTTCCACCTTGCGCAAGGCAGTAACCCAATCTGTGATAAAATTAAGTTCGGGTGTTTTCTAACATTTCTTGGGTGATGCTACTTAAAGAGTCTGTAAGTTTGACACGAAGTTCGTCCAAATTGTTAGCTCGTTCATACCTGTGCCCATACATTTGCTGGGATACGTATCCCCAAACAAAAAGTCGTTCGACGCGATATCAGGTAAGCGAGGAGGATATTTAATAGTACCTTTTCCACTAATAATACAGTCAGGGAACGTAGTTTCCAAAAACGGTAGAACTCTTATTGCAGTATGAACAGGACAGTCATCTCCTTGATACCAACTGTCATCAAAATTTATATTGAGGCGTCGAACAGCTGGAACTATCTGGTTTCTCAACAGTTCTAAATAGTTGTCCGCATTCAAGCTTCCGTTGATAAAAAATGGACCAATTATGGAATTGCCTAAAATTCCTGCCCACATTAACTTTTTGAAGGCATTGTGTGCGGTAAGGAATACTAATGTGTTTGTTATCCCGAGAGTAACCAACACCGACAGACGGATTGTGATGGCCATGTAAGTTAAAAGAACACTCGTCGGTAAACAAAATATTTTCAATAAATCTTTCGTTTTCATTTGCCCGATTCATCATTTCACAAAATTCCACACGCTTCTTGAAAAATTTCTCGTGTAGTTTGCAACTTATAGCAACGGTATTTATTCCTTTTCACATATTGCGAACTGTTCTTAATTCAATATTCATTTCTTCAGCAATTTTTGTACTATTGCACAGGAAATTAGTTTCTGCTCAACTACACACTGCAATTTTTTGGAGTTCGTGCTCTTCGTATAAGTTACGACCAGGATGCTCACCTAGGTAAAGTTAAACCTTTTAATTTTTCTCTAATTTTTTAATTTATTTATTGAAATGTTTTAGATGACCTGACTTTGCCCCATTAGATTTTTTTATGGGGAACAATCAAAAATGAAGTATGCATACATCAGCTACACGGGATGAGCTGGAATATAAAGTCAGAGCAGCAATAAATGGGATTACTCGTACTCCATTACGAAAAGTCGTTCGAGCAACAATAATAAATCCTTTTAATTTTAGCGCTCCAGATTTCAAATTAAAAAAAAAACATTATTTTATATTAATACTTAATATTTCGTCTAAAATATCCACTTTTAAATTTCTTTAATAAAAGTAAAATAAAAAAATCCTAAGGAATATTGAAAATAATAACTTAAAATGCTGACAGATTAAATACCGCAGTATTTTTTTTTTTTGTTTACTTATGTTTCCCAGAGTAACTTGATCGCAGTCGGCCGTGGCACATAACTGTAGGGTTTTGTCATATTTAATACTGATTAAACACGTCTTCTAGTGGTTTCAGTAAAAGTAAAATTACGACTAAAATTTATAAAATATCTTAATGACGAATAAATCCGAAAATTTACAGGACGTTTCATGTAAAAAATTTAAATTATTTAATTTATGCATGTAAAATACATGATTTTTTGGTTATCACAAAAAATGTACAGTTTTCCATTAACTTATTCCCTACAAGTACTATATCGTTTGAAAGCTTATTAATTGTACTAACAAATCGTAAAAAGAGTTACAGGGTGATTCATTTGAAAATTTTAAGATATTGCTTGATATGAGTTTTGTTTCACCCTGTATTAAGGAAGTCACAGATAAGAAAAGTAATTAATATTGAACACAAACAGTGATACGACACTTACATTAAAATGCAGAGACCTCTTGATTTATTTTGATTTACTGTACTGCAGAGTATTAAAGAAGGGGTAATTTTTACTAATATTTGATCATATCTTTCAAAACACCCTATATAATATATTAAAATGCTATATTTTTTAACGCTCCCGATGAGACCCTTTCGAATCTTGAAAAAAATATAGTATGTTTCATTTAAAAAAATATAGGTTTGTGCTGCCACGACTTTTTGGAACACCCTGTATAACAAAAAGTATTAAATGTGCGCGCAGTAACTGTACTAGCCCACACAAAATTTGAACGATATATCTGTTACCACAACGATGTAGTCCTCCGATGTCAAAAGTTTGCGCAACCTGTATATATATATATATATATATATATATATATATATATATATATATATATATATATATATATATAGTAATAACAATAAAATGCAGTAGGAAATAATTTGGTAGATAGTTTTCATAGTTCTTGAATCATCAAAAAATGAATAATTTAAATTAAAAAAAATATTATTCACTAGCGCTCATTTTGCAAACATTCCTCTTGAGGTTTTAACTTTTATATCGATCCAAAACTATTATTCAATGGTATTATTGTTCAATTAAGTATTCATTAACTGATTAAAGTACACTAAAAAAGTAGCAATGAACAATGAATAATAAATACTTTCCTTGATAATAAGAAATATATTTATAGCATTAAAACATTATCTATTCTAATAATATTTTTGTATGTGATAAAACAAAAATAGGTTTTTAACACAAATATTTTGATTTAGATTGATTAGTCATTGTTATCGTACTTTTAATACCACGATCACTTATTTCAAAAGATAAGTGAACAGGTACACTATTTAAATTTTTTGTGTATCAATTATAGGAAATGATATGCAAATGATAACATTTGTATATTAAAAGTAAATACAGTTTTCCTACTTGTACTTTAAACATTTATGATTAGTTTCAAATTTAGATCCCTTCAATCTCTATGTTAAAGCTATATTGAAATAATTTAATGAGTTCTAATAAAGAGCGCAATCTGAAAACAAGAGCACTTTTGCCTTCTGGAATTGCACACATTTAGATTGTACAGAGTGTTCCTAGCGGATTTTTTGGAACTGTAAAAAAGTGCAATTGAGCTGCTTTTTTCCGTATGTCCACCTGCAGCATAATCTTCAAAGTTAAACTTCTCTTTTTTTTTCAGAAAAAGCGAACTAAATCGTTTTAACTTCTTTGAATATGGAATCCATAGATGGATGTCAAGGCTTATTTTTTTAAACATTTAATGAATTCTTAAGGTCATTAAGTGTTAATACACGATTTAGGACACCAAAAATATAGGAAACTCTGCTACCAACTTTCTTACTTAATAGAATGGTGTAGTTTTTGATGCATATTTGGATTACAACCGATATTTTATTAAACGTTGCTACACCAATATTTACTAAATTTTTAGAAATTTAGTTTTTTTTATCCAGACATCCCACTTTTCATTTTTGAAGTAAATGATTTAATATGAAAGGAATCATTATTAGAAAGAACAGTTGAGTTGTACAGCAACACATATACTTTTGTCATAGTTGTTATAAGAAATAATTTTGTTTTAACCACTTAATCTCATTCCATGTTTACAACATAGTGTTTTGTGAAAGAAATCGGGTTTAGATGATTAAAATATTGGTAATACAGTTTAAGGCTTATTGGGCTCAAGTTATAGATGGTTATGTAAAATCAAATTATCCTTAAATTATCTTTAAAAACTCTCTTATACAATTAATGTTGTTTCAGATATTGCAAAACTGTGAACACACACTTAAATTACACCCTAGGAAATTTTTCGTCTCAAAAAATTGTATAGAAGAAATTAATTTGTGATTTTAAGATCTATATGGTGTTATGCTTATATATTGGAATATACAGCAGTTTAAAGTAATGAAAAAGCAACCACACCACACACACGCACACGCACACGCACACACGCACACGCACACACGCACACGCACACGCACCACAGCACACGCACCACCACACACCACACGCACACGTACACGTACACGCACACGCACACGCACGCGCCCACACACACGCACACGCACACGCACACGCACACGCACACGCACACGCACACGCACACACACGCTCACGCACGCACACGTCCACTCACCCACGCACGCACACACGCACCCATACATACATAATTGAGTTGAATTAGAAAGATATTAATATTTAACAAAATTTAGGATTGAACACTTCAATTTTTTAGCAACCACACTGGTACGTTATCAAAGTTACATCAAATAAAACAGCCAAAAAAAAAATACTGCCTAGCGGGAAAAAGTACCTTTTGCATGACAGGGGACTAAAATGTATAGTTTACTCTCTCATTTTAGGAACTAAAGTGCAACTTTTATCCCTTGGCGATCATTTTTGTTTTCTTCTTCATTTTCTATCAGTTATGGTAAATATTAGAGCCGTATAACAGGTTATCAAACGTTGTCAAACACTATGAGTTTTTGGGAATGTGATTGACATGAAATATCAAAACGTAAACATTCACCATAATCATACATAAGTAAAATACTTAGCTTTTGAGTTTATAAATGGTGTATATTTATATTTATATGTAGCCGTAATATTTTTAAGAATAGTTTAGCACGGTTCTTATAGAAAAAGAGTCTCAGTGGAATTGGCTGAAAATTTACCATAGTGTAGTTCAGGATGTCCTGATCAAATGTCTCCAGGGCACAACCAGATCGAATGGACAATTTTTGAGATACAGGGTGTTAAACATGCAGAGGCATGGCTGTTACGTTAGGAAATCAATAATGTAGCGATATTTTGCTAAAAAAAAGTTAAGGAGAATAATTATAATCTTAATATGGTCGACACGAGTTGTAATGAAAAGTTCTAAGACACCGTATACAGGGTAATTCTTTTTCCACTAGCCAATGTTAAGATTTGTATGTAATTCTTTAAACAAACTCAGTCAAACACAAAAGCCCGTACACTTGCAGAATAAGTAAATATCATTTGATTTTAATATTGGTGATCTGAGGTTGCTAGCTCTTTTTTAGTTGTATTTATTTTAATGTTTTTAGGAACACACAAATTAAACACAAAGTAGAAAAGTAAATCTAATGTGATCAATATTTTGTGGCTCCTGTCTATTTGTTGTATATTGTACGGATCCTGGTCAACGGCATGATGATGCACCAATCGAATGAGAGGTTACTGCATTAAAGATCTTTGTGATATTCCAAGAGAAATTCCGTAAAATGAGTACTTGTCGGCAGCACTCCAGCTCCGAATTAGTGCATTTTACTATTTCCTACCATGTCTATTAAGACATTGTAATTATGAATATGTACGGATTCTAATTGTTGATGGCTTACATATCCCAAAAAGCATACGAAATAAGCGTTTTGTGGAAGGTACCGACACTTCGAGTGGAATAATAGCGATCCAGGGCATCTTCTTCTTCATTAAGCACTTATATGTGTATAAACATTCAAATTAATTATCACCCAAACTACTCTCGTGGTATGCTATGGTCAGATTGCTTGGTATATCTTTGCAAGAATGACAAAATTTCTCGTCCAATAATATTATAATAATTATTACCTAATAAAAGGTTCTAAAACATATCTTTGCTCATCTAAATGATGTGCATATGTTTTAACCCTTTCGGGAATATAGCTACATCTCGTAAAATCAAAGAACAAGCCCCACATTCAACAGATAATGAAAATCTCCATCGTCGGTACATACCGTGTGAGTCACGAATTATTAGGCATTTTGGGCATTTGCGCACGGTATTACTACATACGATTAAATCAAGGATACCCTTAGTAATAGTTGTTTTTACAATTAATTTTGATTCTAACACACTCATTTAGTACCTAATAACTATAAGTGATTGTAATTAGTTTATTGTTTGGTTTAATACAGCAGACTACCTACTCTAAACTTGTTTTGTTTGTGATCGACAATTTCAACCACGTTTAATGACTAGGATAGAGAAGATGAGATGCTGCGAAATGTGAAATAGCTATGCGTAGAAGAGAAGAAATTTTTAGACCTCCTCTTGATGTAAATGCTGGTACGAAAATATGTACTAATTGAAATCAGTCAATCCGCAATGAAATAGCTGCTATTGACAAAGACCCTACTTGTTTAAGGATAAATGTATTAACGCAAACTAGAAGTAGTAAGTGTGGGACTTATATTTTAATTTTGAAAGATATCGATATTCCCGAAAAGGTTAGATCATATGCACATCATTTACATGAGCAATAATATAATTTACAACCTTTGTTAATTGGATTGCGTTACATCAATCGACCCTACGTAATAAGAGGAGAAATTCTTCGATCATTTTTACAAGGAATTCGTCATGTAACAAAAAATTTAACGAGGATATACGACAAGAATAGCTTAAGTGAATTCGAATGTTTATATCCAGTTAATAAACAGCAGTTTTTAGAACTATTTACCTACTGCGATGCAGTGCGCCAGGAAGACTATTACAGATATGTGAGTAAAAAAGATCTCTTGATGTTCTTATGCAAAATGCGTCATGGACTTTCTGATAATTTTGTACGTGTAATGTTTGGCTATTCAAGTAGACAGGCAGTAAGTCTAACCGTTACTCTTTGAAGCAACCTTTTGTGACTACCAACATACGATTTATGCTATTACTATATAATCCAGAGCCACAAATTCCTCGAACAACCATTTTCATTGATGGTACTTACAGCTATATTTAAAAGAGTAGCAATTTCAGAGTTTGCGGCAGTCGTATTGTGTACACAAAGGTCGACACTTATTAAAACCTATTTTAACCTGACGGTTACTAAATCGACATTCAAGGCCCATACTTCTCTGAAAGTAAAAATAATGACACTGCTATTTTGCAAAATGAACTTGAACTAGATGGAAATATAATAAGAAAATGGTTCCAGGAAAATAATATTTTAATAGTGGCTAGGGTGTACTGCAATGCTGTTGAAATACTTGGACACCTAGGCATTGTGCATAAAATGCCAGTACTTATGCTGCCTAACAAACACTAACTCTCAACCGAAGATGCCAACGACTCTCGTTTGATTACAAAGTCGAGGTGGATAGTAGAAACGCGAAACGTTCACATAAAATTAATGTTTAAATTTTTACTACAAATATTCAAATCCAACATTTTTCCCATCTAGGGATTATTAATACGTATCGCTCTCCTATCCTTATGGATGGAGCCGATCCACCATTGGCTCAAAGATTAATTGAAAAGGTTAGAGAACCAAATGTCGTTCACGCACTAGTTGAGGTAGAGAATCTGAATACTAGAAATGCTCAAAGGTGGGTGCGTTTAGATGCAGTTGCAAAATTTTCCAATTCTGACGCTTGATTTTATAAAAACCCTCATAATTGTAATTTATCAAGTAAAGTTGGCACAATGAACAATTTCAGTTTGAAACTTTGAGAGATATCAACAGACTACCACAGCCTGGGCTTTTACGGGTTAAAGTATTCTCTCGTTTTAGAAATGCAGCTAAATATCAACTGTGGATTTCATATCGACCAACAAATAATGAAGGAATAATTAATGAAGAAAAAGCTATAGATAGTTACTACTGCACCTGTAAATCTGTCGGTATCTGCGCACATATTGATAGTGTAATATGGTTTTTGGAGTGCACACGCCATCAAACAAACGTTCGCTACCCCTTAACCATATCAATAGGATCCGTTTAAGATGCAGCGGACAGACCACAGCCACAAAATATTGTTCATTAGGTTTAATTTTACATTTTAGTTTTATATTCTAGAAGATTATAACAACAATAGACAAAGAGTTACAAAATATTGACCATATTATAATTAGTTTTCTACTATATGTTTAATTTGTATGTGTTCCTAAAAAAATTTAAATAAATACAACTAAAAAAGACAATTTTGAGTGACCCTCTGTAATGGTAACCTCAGATCACCCAATATTAACATCAAATGATATTTACTTACTCTGCTTTTGTGTTTCACTGAGTTTTTTTTCAACGATTTACATAAAGATCTTAATATTGGCTCGGAGAAAACGAATCAACCTGTATACGGAGTCTTAAAACTTTTCATTACAACTCGTGTCGACAATATTAAGATTATAATTATTATCCTTAACTTTTTGTAACAAAATAATCTCCACATAATTGATTTTCTAAGGGTAAGTAACGGCCCTGCCTCCGCATGTTTAACACCTTGTATCTCAAAAACTGGGGCCCTTTTTCCATAATAAATAAAGATTAAAATAAAAATAATAAACATTATTTAACTGCCTTGAAGATGATAAATCAGAACGGTAGAAGGCTAACAGTGGAAACTGAATTTTTGAAAGATGAATATAAATATTTAACAAAATCATTTGTGTTCCTGAGTTTTCGAAGAATGAATATACATATTTAACAAAATCCTTGCATTTTTGAAAGATTAATACAAATATTTAACAAGATCACGACAAGCTACCTCATTATTACGTTCGCCTATAACGTAAAGCTATTGAGATATATAAACATTCCAATAATTTTAATAGGCAAGAAGAAAATCTCCGTTTAAATAGGTGTTGGCATCTTATAATTTAAAAAAACACAATGGTACGTCTAAATTTAGGTTTTGACATGTCTAGTTTTTTTCCTGTGTTTTTTTCCTAGAACTTGAAGTAAATGCTTTACACTATATCTGTTAAGTTACCACAGCACTATAAAATTTGACATACGTAGTTGAAATTAAAATTAAAATTAGAAATTATATTAAACGTACTACATTCATTGTAAAATAACAATTACAATTATTAACAAAAACTATTCCTTTGCTAGATTTGACTAGATATTTAATTGGTACGTCAAGTTTTTATTGGGCAATGCTTTTATCAATTTCAAATTAAATCTTTTCATAACTTTAGACTTACATCATAATTACATTTTCTTAATTTTGTTCTTTGATTGTGACATTTTTTACAGTTAGCCTTCGAACGTTAGAGGATGTTTTGATTTGTTATCTTCAAGGCAGCTTAATAATCTTTGATTTATTAAAGGTCTAGTGAGTCTTTATTAAAATTAGATTCCATAGCTGGCTTTATACGTTTATCAAACTTTTATATTAACAGCATGCTTATATTTGTGTTTTCATATTTTTCATATTTCATAAATTTATTCTAACATCTTAAACAATTCTGAAAGATATTACCACTAGTGAGGCGACAACTGTAATTATTATCGAAACGTATAGATTCATATAAATATAAGTATAAAATTACACCATATAAAAACTCAAAAGCTAAGTATTTTAACTGTGATTGACATGACTTTTGCAGAAAATCTGATGAGTTGTTAACCTTGAAGCACTCATTCCTTAAATTCGGGCTTCAAAGCTGGTGTTATGAAACTTGTTTTTTAATATACTATTATCGGTGTATATCAATAAAATCATTTTGTGTATCTTTTTTAATTGAAAGTTCGTTTTTTGTAAGAGATTGCGCTTTGGGTTTTGCATGTATGCGAAATATAAACGTTTATACTACACGGGTTTCTGAAATGCGACATTTTTTCAACAGATTATTTTTTAAGCTGATGGAATGATTTGCAACCACAGAAAGTAAAATAATTGAGGATCAAGCCGAAAAAAACTGAATTGAATGTACAATAAGCACCACAGCTGGAAATTAGTAGTATGGTTCAAATCACAATGGATGATCACAAATAAGTAGCATTTAATTAACTTTTTACTTATAACTTTGTTAATGTCACTAGGTGTTTTAGCAATCTGTAAAGCTAAACGGTGAAGATTATTCATGTACATTACGAAAAGCAGGAAATACCCATTCCCATAATGCGATACAGCTGTGAGGTATGGTTTATGCTCGTTAGATTCAGCAGGACTAAGGTCGTTAATATATAAGATTACGGGGTGGTATAATTGGACGTCGAATGATTGTTTGATTTAAATTTGATAAAGATTCAAATGCGAAGGTTGCTTTTTTTGTACGAAACCAGTTGTAACTGGCTTTAAAGCTTGCCCCTTTAGATACTCACAAACCAAATAGGTATGTTTTAACATTTCGCGAAAGCGTTCGACAGTTAATCGATCATATATCCTGGCAAGTCGATTAGTGCAGTATTTTCATGACCTTCTATATCACCCGACCTCATAGTGTTCGATTTTTATTTGTTGAGAACAATAAAGGATGTGGTTTATGCAAGGATGCCAACAAGCATTAAAGAAAAGGGTCGATAGAGTTAAAGCTTATATTCAAAATATTTCCTCGATTGAAATTGAAACTACAGTCCACTGAGAAGAGACGTGCATTTTGATTTTGTTGGTGCGATTCTATCCTTATTCTTAATACCTTTTAAAAACTTATTGTCTTTTCCCATAAAATATATGTAATATTCAATACAATTGCATATGATGTAAAGGATTATGCAAATATTAATAATCCAATCAAGGATTAAAATCACAACTTATTTACACATACACGACAATCAAATAGAAAATTTTTGCTTAAAACACATTTAACTGTTTCAAAATCGATGCGGCAAAAAATGATTGATGTTTCTTTAAAGACAAGATCTACTCGCTTCCCCTTATTTTACGAGATAGAGAAACAAATAGGAACGATGTTTTTCTAATTATTTACAGTATACGTTAGTGCCATTTTGACGTACGCTCCACGTAAGATTTTTGAAGAAATTTTGAATTTTCTACTTGGATGTTCATGTTTCAGCCGTTACCAGTCATCATACAAATTGTAATATAATTTCCTTTCTTTTCTAAGAAGAAATTGTGTTTTTAACCATCCAGACAATTTCTAAAATAATTATGTAATGTTTAAAATTTTTTCTAAGACAACTTTTTTAATTGCACAAATGAATCGAACATAAAGAATTGTAATAAAAGTCTAAAAGTAAAATTTCAAAATTACAAATCAAATTTCATTGTCCATTGTTTTAAAAATAATTTTGATAAAAATTAATTCATCTGTTACGAACATACATAACAGAATTAATTGTTTCCATTAAATGAAATGCACATTTCTTAAATTAAGTGTGAAGTGATACATTAAGAGTACAAGGATATATAACAGTATAAGAAAATTAAGGAAATCTGCATTTTAAATATGCAAATCTTAAAATTATAAATAAGTTTTAAAATACCTGCACTTGTCGGTAAAATAGTATTGGTAGAACGCACAACAAAAAAATTATTTTACCTATGTAGTATCAAAATGTGATACCACTGAACAGGTACAATCACAGTAATAGAATAATTTTTTTGCTTTATTGTGACAATCCCACTATTTGCATTTTAATGAACGTCATGTTCCCCACTATACAATACAGGTGGATATCAGTAAGGAACAGACAAGATGTAATAGTAATGAAAAAAATACAGAAGGATTGTAGTTATTGAGCGGTAAGAAATTATGACAACCTTGATTACTTAAACACAATTTCAGTAAACCGTACTAGATAATTATGCTCACGGAAATTACATTCAATTTTTCAATGCAGAAACTGACTGCTTTATTTTAATAGCAACTGTTATAGTCATGTAATCCTTACGTAATATGTACCGGTGTTTCATTTACTGATTTGGATATCAGTGAACAAAGTACCTATGCAATCACTTAACTAACAAATTATGTTTTTTACTAGGTTTACATTTAATAATTAACACATACATTAATTGAGATAAAATATTTATTGATACTCATTAGAACGGAATTTTCGTAAAGAAAAATTAAATTAACGTTTAAGGTAATGTTTCATTTTAGTGATTAGCTGATAAAATAATGTATTAATAGAATTAAAGACTACATGCATTATTACATTTGAAAACATACCAAGTTACTTTTTTGCGAAGTCAAGATAACTACTCAATGAAAAAAAAAATTCTAACAGCAGTCATGGGTCTAAATTGCAAAGGATGTAGTTGATCAACCGCCAATGCCATAAATGCTACTTTAATTGTAATAATAGTTAAATTATTACCTTGAACATTTTTACATATACCCACATAGCTAGTGAACCATAAATCAGTTGCTACAAACCGAAATTCAAAAAAATGTGAATTCTGAAGCAAATATTGGTTACCTGAGTAATATTTAATATTTACTATTATTAAATTCTATTTTAGCACCATAGCAGGGGATCCTTAGGTTACCTTTACAAAATATACTTAATAAGAAATGCGTTTCTCTGGCCCATTCTCATTTGAAAAACATAAAATAAAGATTACTTGCAGTATATGGTTAAAGCTAGCTAAACCAATGACCGACAAATAAAGTTAGATTACATCTTTAGAACATATGCACTACCTACAAGTTCAAAATGCAACGTATGCTTTTTTCTTAAATAAAATCACCCATTAATTTTGAACACATCTACAGACATTTAAACTAAAAAATATTATTTTAACTGCTTTACCCTGAAAAATATTCAAATGAAGGTTACAGCATTATTTTACCCTTGACATTTTTATCGAAATAAATTTTAACACTCAATTATGGTAAAATAGTATGATGCTTCCCTTATTTATCCAATGACAGTTAAAGCAAGATATCCATACTTTCATTTTCAGACAAAAAATTCATGTTGTCGTAACAGTCACATTGATTACCCATAAATCATTTTATTTCACCCACACACGTACGCACACACCATTCCAAGCTTTGTGGTGTGTGTGTGTGTGTGTGTGTGTGTGTGTGTGTGTGTGTGTGTGTGTGTGTGTGTGTGTGTGTGTGTGTGTGTGTGTGTGTGTGTGTGTGTGTGTGTGTGTGTGTGTGTGTGTGTGTGTGTGTGTGTGTGTGTGTGTGTGTGTGTGTGTGTGTGTGTGTGGTGTGGTGTGGTGGTGGTGTGAGTGTGGTGGTGAGTGTGAGTGTGGTGTGAGTGTGAGTGGTGGTGTGAGTGTGAGTGGTGGTGTGGTGTGGTGTGGTGTGGTGTGGTGTGGTGTGGTGTGGTGGGTGTGAGGTGTGAGTGTGAGTGTGAGTTGGTGTGAGTGGTGTGAGTGTGAGTGTGGTGAGGTGTGGTGTGAGTGTGAGTGTGGGTGGTGAGTGTGGTGTGGTGGTGTGGTGTGGTGTGGTGGTGTGGTGTGGTGGTGTGGTGAGTGTGGTTGGTGGTGGTGTGAGTGTTGGTGTGGTGGTGGTGTGGGTGTGTGTGGTGTGGTGTGGTGTGGTGTGGTGTGGTGTGTGTTGTGTTGTGGTGTGGTGTGGTGGTGTGGTGTGTGTGTTGTGTGTGTGTGGTGTGTGTGGTTGGTGGTTGGTTGTGGTGTGGTGGTTGTGTTGGTTGTGGTTGTTGGTGTGTGGTTGTTGGTGTGGTGTGTGGTGTGGTTGGTGTGAGTGTGTCTGGTTGGTGTGGTGTGAGTGTGGTTGTGGTGTGTTGTGTGGTGTGGTGTGGTTGGTGTGTGTGTGGTGTGGTGTGCGTGTGGTGTTGTGTGTGGTGTGGTGTGTGGTTGTGTGTGTGTGTGTGTGTGTGTGTGTGTGTGTGTGTGTGTGTGTGTTGTTGTGTGTTGTGTGTGTGTGTGTGTGTGTGTGTGTGGTGTGTGTGTGGTGTGTGTGTGTGTGTGTGTGTGTGTGTGTGTGTGTGTGTGTGTGTGTGTGTGTGTGTGTGTGTGTGTGGTGTGTGTGTGTTGTGTGTGTGTGGTGTGTGTGTGTGTGTGTGTGTGTGTGTGTGCGTTGTGTCTGTGTCGTGTCTGGTCTGTGCGTTGCTGGTTGCGTTCGTGTCTTGCGTCTGCGTCTGCGTCTGTGTCTGCGTCTGCGTCTGCGTCTGCGTCCGTCTTCTGTCTGCGTCTGTCTGTCTGCGTCTGCTCTGCGTCTGCATCTGCGTATCTGCTCTGCGTCTGTCTGCGTCTGCATCTGCTCTAATCTGTCTCGTCTCTCTCCTTTACGTCATCTCCTGTCTGTCTATCAATCTG
>JARFJB010002082.1:2122500-2132500 GCA_036346205.1 Vesta saturnalis
AGGCAGTATTCATTACGAAGACAATTTAGTACGAGAAAGAACCGCAATTAACGAAGGTAATGAACATTTAGTTTCTTGCCGACAATTGGAATTAGAAGTTGGAGTTTCAAAAACATCAGTTAATACAATTATAAAAAAATATAAATATCATCCATACCATGTCCAACTTGTACAAGAATTAGACAGGATGACTTCGTTAATAGATTAAACGTTTGCAATTGGGCCATAAATCAAAATTTAGAAATACCCAACTATTTTAGCAAGATCTCATTTATGAAGCTACTTCCCACAAAAATGGATACGTTAATAGACATAATTTCAATTATTACGATACTGACAATCCCAGATTTATAATCCCTGTTGGCTGTTGATCATCAACACCGCTGGTCACTTAATGTTTGGGCCGGAATTATTGGGGAAAGAATTATAGGACCATATTTTTCTGAAAACACGGTCAATGGAGATTCATTTTTAAACTTCTTGCGCAACGAATTTGAAACTTTTATTGAAGATTTACCTTTACAAACCCTTAGAGAAATGTGGCTGCAATTAGATGGCGCTGCTCCGCATTTTAGCAGAAACGTTAGAAATTATTTAAATATCCAGTTTCAAAACAAATGGATTGGAAGAGGAGGGCCTATCTCCTGGCCTGCAAGATCGCCTGACTTGAAAAAGCTGGACTTTTTTCTTTGGGGTTGGATTAAAGAAAAAGTGTATCAAACTCCTCCAACGACTGTAGATGATATGAAGGCAAGAATTAGAGACGTCATTCAAAATATAAATGTTTCCACGTTTCAAAAAGTAAATTTGACGTTTATTCAAAGACTTCAATGTTTGCCAGCAACAAAATGGTGGTTACATTGAACATTTATTATAATTTCAAGCGTTTGTATTTCAGTTAATATGTTTTTCAGTTTCTTATGTATTTATAGCTTGTTTTGACCGACTAATGTTACTCTTCTTCAGTGTTATCAACGAAAAAAATTGAACAAACTTAAATATCTCCGAAACTATTAGAGATAGGTATAGAACATATTTAACAGAAATCAAAGCCGACTAATAGACGAAGACAAGGCATTAAAAAAATATAGGGTGTGCCATTTAAAAAAATGAAGATATAGCATTTTTAAATGTATGTTATTGAATTAATTTTTGTGATCACCGTGTATATTGAAATCCAATTTTGACAATAGATTAAAGTAAGCTCACGTATGAATAAATTCTATACCAAAGATTATTTTTTTATCTTTAAAAATAACTGAGATACGCCTACTTGAATTACTGCATAAAAATGTCAGTTTTTAGTTAACTTTGCAAATATCTCAAAAATTGTAAGATTTAGCTTGTAAGTAATTCTTATAAAAAAGATGTAAAATTATAAGAAGAATCGCAAAATAAAATAATATATAGGGTGTTCTATTTAAAAATCAAAAGTTCTATATTCTACCGCTTTTATATTACACCCTGTAGAAACCAAACTATTTTTAGATTATGCAGCTTATAAAAATAGACAACTTCCGTATTTAAACTTATCTTCTAAGTTTAATGGCTAAGGAGCTATCGACCGAATACGCACCATTGGGACACCTGTATATATATATATATATATATATATATATATATATATATATATATTTACAATAGTCTAAAATAAATATGATAACAGAAGATATTGGTCTCTTAAAATTTTGTTGTTATTCTGGACTTTGTTGAGATTAAATTATATTTCCATTCAATTGTTTATTTTAAAAGATAATTGACTAATGCAACTCCTCCCTTCCTTAAAAAGAAGCTTCATTCGGTAATTGAAGATTCGTTAAATTTATCTCATTATCATTTACATTTTTCTTAATTTTAAAAATATTATAACAAGTAATAAAAGGAAGATTAAATTATTTATTATTATGTGTTAAATGTATACATAATGGTTAAACTTTCTATTTAGTTCTTGTATTACTGGAACGTTCTTATATTTAACATTCATTTCTTTAATATCCTTTAATTTTATTATTGAAGTAGAGTTTATTCTATTTGTTAACTTTCCTATTTCAAAATTTTCAAAGATTAATTCTTGTACATTTATTTGTTTTGCAAAACATATATCATTAGTTCTACAATCGTTTTTATTATTAAATTTGTAAATTCCTTTTACCTTCATTTTTCTGGAATAGTTTGGACATTCGATGGATATTAATTTTGTATCTGGGCTGACGATTATGATATAGGGTGAATTTTCTATTTGATACATATCGAATTATCTTTCCATTCCGTGGTAGAATTTTTCTAAATTTAGGTGATTTTGAAACAATTGTTATATACATTCATTTTTCTCAATAAAGTTTGTAATAACCATTATTAAATATACAGTTTTTTATCTTTATGTATTAGTTGTTGGGGAATATTTAATGATATAATTTTATTTTTTACAATTGTTGTAGTTTCTGGTAGTTGATATAAATCATAACTGGTTTCTAAATACAATGATATTTCTAATAAACACTTTATCATATTGCCAGATACTTTACAATGGATTTTGATTAATTTGGAGAATGACCAGAAGTTTTGAAACGATAATTTAGCTTCGTCAAGTATTAGTTTTGTGATATTAAAGAGATCTTTCGGGAAATAATGCTGCTATGAATTAAATTAGTATTACAAAAGGATAATGACGTTTCTATTTCTTCTATTATTTCAATTAAATTAACGATAATACTTATTATCTGATTAAAGACATCTTTTATTGAAAACACTTGTTGCCATTCCATTTGTTTTTTAACAAATGACTCTATTTGCCCTATTTTTAATTTTAAATTTGGAGGTTAAATTTAATGTTTTCTAATTGTTTATTAAAGTTTATTGTTAATTCCTTGTTGATTCTAATGTTTTCCAAACTTTGCTTTTGTAATTTATTTTCATTTTGATTGATTTGTTTAAATAATTTCTCGTACCTTTCACCGTCAGCTGCATCTAAATTACCAGAGATAGCCTTTATTATGGATTGCAGACCATTTATAGCTCCCCTTTACGTCTATGATTAAATATGATGTTCATTTTGTTCATGAATCTATTAAAATTAAAATTTAAAATATTTCTATGCGTTTCTAATTTTTGAGATTATCAACTGTTCCTTGTTGCAGTATGTCTTGTAGTGATTCCTTTTGTTTTTTTAAATATGATATTCAAGTAATATGTTGATTAAAATGTAAGAGTAGTAGATATAGTACGGGTTTGAAAAAATTTTAGTTTTACCTAATTTTATTATATTTATACCAATGTTTTCATCTATGTTTTGGAGGTCTTCTCCATGAAAATATTTTGTCCATCTGAAACAAGACGAGGGCGTTTAAGTGTAATCCTATGTTTTTTACCATATTGATCTTTAATTACACCTAATTTTTTATTATAATATTTTATATTGATTATTTTATAAATGGGTTTTGATATTTTATAGGATCTACAGGGATGTTCTTTTAGAAAAGCTTCTTGAGGAAATTTATTAGGATTTGGGCGAGGTTTATGGCGTTTTTCTTTTTTTTTCATATATGTTTTAATTAAGTCTAATGTTGTTTATGGTTTTCTATTATACCCTGGTTAGTGCTGTTACTAGTTTGAAACATATTTGGAGTTCCGAACTTCCAAATAACTTTTATTGTGAGGTTTATCTTGTTGATGAATTAATTGAATGGTTATAAGCTATACGGGCGTAATTAATCCGGTTTAATAAAGTTTCCCTGTGAAATTCTGGTCAGTCTTTTAATATTCGTAGATGTTCTGTAATGGTCGAATGGAACCTTTCTATGGGTGAATTTGATTTTAGATTATCTACGCAGGTTATATGGAGTTTTATTTTATGACGTTTTAATAATTCTTTAATTAATTGATTATTGAATTCCGTTTATTGATGGAAAATAATTTGCTTAGGAGTGGCAAAATATTTTATTAATAAATTAGTTATTTCAATGGAATTACAATTAGTTAAGTGATAGATTTGCCCAAATTAAAGAATTGATCTATTATGGTTAGAAACTTATACTTGTTTTTTAAGCAAATTTCACATTTATTAAAGTAGTTGCTTATTGTTTTAATCATATTAGGCCAATAGCAACGATTTCTTAAATTTTGGTAAGTTTCGTTGATGCCTCTATGATTTGTCTTACCTTCATGGTAGTTAATTACCTTTTCTATTTGTTTATCTTGTAATTCTAACGATCGCTGAGCATTTTATTAACCGTACAGTTCTATTAGCGAAAGTTTGTTGTATTATATTATTGAAATTTAAATGTAAATCGTTATCGAAATAAGAGTAATATTTGATATTTGGCACTATGAATTCCTTTAGACAGTTGATTATTTCAGCATCAATGTTATTATAATTTAATTTTACTATTATTCTCTTTTTGTGTTTTGAAAAAGATTAACAATATTTATATCGGTAGGTCCATTATGTTGTGAAAATGGTTTTTACCAATATTTACATTTCCTTCAATGTAGGTGATTCCATTTATTTCGTTCTCTTCAGCAGAATGAATGGTATCTACATCTGACCCTGAATTTGCCATTATACTGGCAGTTTCTAAAATAAATATTTCCTTTTTTTCAAAATTGTATATTGTTAGTTCTAAATTTGTATCACAGAATATTTCTTTTAGTAAATTTTTTATTATGTTAAAATCGATCTTGTCTAATCTTGAACATAACCGCGGTACATCTAATTTTATTATTTCATTTTCTTCGCAATAATCCTTTAGTTTTAACAAAAAATTTTTTATGTCGTTTATAGATGGTTTTTCGGAATAATTTTCTTTTTTTTAAATGGAATATTAATTGATTGTCTTGAATTTGTGGGATTATATCTCCAGGTTTTAATTTGCTTGAGTTATTCAAATAATTTCTGCAAAAGAACCTTTTATCTAATTGTAAGGCGATACCTTTCGACAATTTCTTATCTGTAGAAATACAATAAGCAATATTATTATTACAACTATCTAATAAGTTACCTGATATTTCTTTAATTCGAAGTTTTTGTTTTATTCTAGATAAAGCTTCTGCATTTGTATTAGTAGTTCCTTTTTTCTATTGTATTTCGTAATATACTCATCTAGTTTTATTTTCCATCTTAATGATTTATAATTTGGATCTTTAAGAAAGAATAGCCAAGTTAATGGTTTGTGGTTTGTTCGTATAATAAATTTGACCCCATAAAGGTAAGGGCGAAAATATTTAGTACTCCATACTATCGCTAATAGCTCTTTTTCTATGGTACTATAGTTAATTTCATGTTCATTAAGAGTTCCTAACGCGTAAGCTATTGGAAGATCTTTTCCCTCAATTTTTGTTATAGTACTGCACCGAGAGCATAATTACCGGCGTCTGCAGTTAAAATGAATTCTTTAGTAAAATCTGGATATTGAAGTATGGGATTATTGGTTAATAAGTTTTTACAAGTTTTAAACACTGTAGGTATTCTTAATTGGTAATATCGATTTTATTATTCTTCTTTAGACTGTTAGTAAAAGGTTTTGTAATTTTTGAAAACTTTGGTATAAATCTTCTATAATATCCTAATAATCCTAGAAATCCTTTAATTTCTTTTGTTGTCTTGGGTAATGTGTAATTTTTATGGCTTCAATTTTGTCTAGGTTGGGTTTTACTCCTCTTGAGACTATGTGTCCCAAAGATGCAACTTCGGATTTGTCTATTTGTTTTTGGAATACCTTTTTTATATTTTCTGAATGTTCTTGCAATGATGTTCCTAATATAATGATATCGTCAAGGTACACTAAACATATTTTACCTATATATTCTCGTAAGACGCAATTCATTAATCTTTGAAAGGTACTTGGTACATTTTTTAAGCCAAAATGCATTCTTAAGAATTCGTAATGCCCTGTTTCTGTTCTGAAGGAAGTTTTTTGTATGTCCTTTTTGTCTACTTCAATTTGGTGAAATACACTTTCTAAATCTAGAATGGTAAAATATATACTTTTCCCTAGTTTGTCTAAAATTTAGGTTATATTTGAGATTGGAAATTTATCGTCGATTTATCGAAATTTGTTCTTTCTTGAAGCGTCAGTTTTTTTGGAACTATCCAAATTGGCCAAGAGCAAAGACAGTAACTTTCTTGGATAATTTTATTTTCTGGCATTTTATCAGCTTGTGTTACTTCAGTTTTATTAATGTCAGGATAACGGTATGATTTTGTATAAATAGGATTGTCATCTGTGGTTTTAAGTTGATGTTTTATAACATTGGTATGCGTTAATTGTTCATTATTATTTAAAAAATGCTTTTATAAGATTTTATAATTTTTGTTAACTCTTTAATTTCAGTATCTTTTAGGTGATAAATCCCCAAATTAATTTTTTTTTATTGGTGCCCCGTTTCACCTATTTAAAGCACGCCTTAACGTGTTTAAATCGAACTTTAGAAACGCGCGGTTTTTTAAAGTTACCATGGCAACATCAACAACTCAAGAAACGTGAAGTCTAAATGACAATTTTTTGATTATTGATCTGACAGAAGTACCTTGTAACGTCAAATAAAATATTACTAAGAAATTCATCTAAATGACAATTTTTTTATTATTGATCTGACAGGAGTACCTTGTAACGTCAAATAAAATACTACTAACAAATTCAAAACCTTTATTTAAACATTATTTAACACTTTTAATTTTACAAATGAAAATAGAGAGTACAGTTAGTATTGTTAGATATATTAATTTTTATTTATGTATTTTACATTATTAGTTCTTATTTCCATTTTTTGTAGTAGTAATACTAGTATTTATAATTTCAAGGTGCACCAAAGAAAAATAGCGTAAAGTATTCGTGGATAACTTGTCTTTAAAACACTTACTCTATTTAGAGCACTCCAGCTGCTCCGTCGTGCTCGAAAAATCGCGCGTGTTTTAAAGACCTTTTTATCCACTTATACCTTAATATACTATTTCTATTTTATTACAATAGTTCATTAGAAGAAAAGTAATTTAATTCAAATTCCTTATTATTCATTTTGACTGTTTGATTTATTAGATCTATTTGTGTTTTTAACAATTTTAAGGTTTCTATTCCCAGTAAAATATTAAAATCGTTATGAAAATTAAATAACTAACACTTGGTAGGTTTGTTCCCGATTCTCATAATTATAAATTCATCGCCAAATGATTTTCCAGTTGCGGTGATGAATGAAAATTTTTCTTTATAAATTTTAAATAAATGAATATTGTTGTATACGTTATCTTTATTAATTAAATTTACTGAGGAACCTGTATCTAAAAGGGCTATATATTAATTTATTTTTAAATAAGGTAGTTTTGAATTACAATCGATGTTTAAGAGTTTTCCTGAAAACCGAGGCTGGTCCGGTCTAAAAAAAGTTATTTGAATTTTCTATCGCTTGAGTTTTCTATACCGGAACTTGTTGTTGCAATATCATTATTATAAATTTCTTCACTTACAAAATTTCTTTGGTTGTTAGAATTTGGGTTCTTTGAAAATCGGTTTCGTTAATCTAGTATTAATACTCATAGGAGTGGGTTTAATAAATCTTACGTTTTGGATGCGTTGTTGAGGAGCGAATTGTTGAGGGGTTTGATTAATATAACTTTGGTTTATTTTTATTTGTTATGAAGGGAAAGGTTTATTTTGTACTGGTGAGAAGCTTTGAAATTTGGTTATGCTTACGTGATTATCTCTTTGAATAGGTTTGTTATATTCAACACTGAATTCATTTGTTAATAAATTATACGCTGAATGAAGGGAATTTGGATTTCTAGATCTAATTAATGCCCTATCAGACCTTTCAAACCTAATGTTTATTAACATTTATTTTTAATACTTCTTCTGTAATAGAATTTTGATAATGGTTTTGTACAGGGTGTCCCAAGATATTTGGACACATTTTGATCATGAATGCTGCCTAAACAGAAAACGATAGAAACGTGTAGTTTTCACTGGTGTACTTGATTTAGCCCAAAGTTTTATTATAGCTATAAAATATTTTTTTCCCACGAATACAAGGTGTTTTAAAAAAATTGCCATTCTTTAAAGCGAAAATAATGAAGTTTTTTAAATATAACACCCTGTATATTTTGCTGTTGTCTAGAAGATGTAATCTTCTACTTTATAAAAATGTATAATATGGTACTATTTACTCCAAAAACAAAAGAGTTATATAAGTTTATATAGGTACACCTACTGTATACACGTAGGTTAGATATACGTTTTGCTGATTAATGCTTCTAAACCAAAAATTATAAAAATATGCCCTTGCTCGGATTCAAAGGGCTCTGGAAGAGGTCAATGACGTCACTGGTCGCTCTTAGATCAATCTGAGAGCAACATAATAGAAAACGCTATAAGTAAATCTTTGCCATGTGTTAATGCATAATAATGAACACTATTTTCGATTGCAGTAGGCCTAGGAATTGACGTGAAACAGTAATGTTATTTATCTGTCAGTTCACTGTTAATATTCTAGTTAACAATATCTAAATACGTGTTGTGTCCGTAGTGTTAAGGAAAAAATGATTTATACAAACCAAGAAAAAGTCCAAACTATGGTGTTGTTCGCAAAACAAATTCTGTTGTTAAAACTAGAAGGCAACGTATGCAGTTTCAAAAAGATCCACCGTCTAGAAATTCTATTTTGAGATGGTATCAAACATTTCTAAGAAATGGATCAATTGAAAGAAAAACAAGAGGTAAAATACAAAACAATCTGATTTTTAGAACGCATTTTAAACATACTTGATATTTTACACCAAAATAATAATCGTATTTCTATAAGAAAATTGCAGGATTAATTGAATTTTCTAAAAGTGAAGTACAGAGGTGTATGAAAATTTTAAAACTTACACCATATGAAATACAAACTTTTCAGAAGTTGCGCGAGAGAGATTATATAAATCGAATTTTCCTGTCTGAGACAATCCTGGACCTGTACAGGAACAACCAGAAGTTACAATAATCATGTCTGATGAAGCGACATTTCACTAGATGGAAGAATTAACAAACACAATTGTAGAATTTGGGGCACTGAAAACCCCAACGCTTTTAATGAATATCAGCGAGATACCCAAAAGTTAATGTGTGGGTGGTGACCAAAGAGATCATTTATGGACCTTTTTTTTCTGAGCAAACCGTCACTGGAGTTAACTACACGGATATGTTAGAATTATTCTTTTATCCTCAAGTACAGCAATATGGTAATATGGGGAGGTATATTTTCAACAAGATGGTGCGCTCCCATTATTCACTTATTGCTAGAGCATCCGTTACTCAAGCTTTCGGTGAAAAGTGGATAGGAGAACAGGACCAATTGAGTGGCCAGTAAATTCACCTGAATTAACGGTCCCGGATTTTTTTCTATGGGGGTACGTTAAAGAGAGGTGCTATAATCCTGCACCACGCAATATAGAGGAATTAAAAAATAATATTAGAAACGTTAGTGCCGTAATTACACAAGAAATGCTAGCTAATGCCTTCATGAACCTTCAGTGCCGGCTAACCAAATGTATTGAGGAAAACGGGGACATATTCAACATTTAAATTTAAATAGTGGTTTATAATTTTAGTTAGCAGTAACCTATTTTATGTTTTTTCTATTTGTTTTCATCATCTGTTATTAAAGGTTATTTACTGTTTTAAAAAATAGTTTTATTTGTACTGGCGTAATCTCTAGCCCACCCACTTGTCCAGAACCGATCGCTGTTACTGATTAGTTTTGTTTTTGAAACTAGCATGAAAAAGTATTATGTGTACTATTGTCTAAATGTACTGGGTTGTTCATTTAAAAACCTAAAACTTTTGGCAAATTGTATCTGACTGTGCTGATTAAAATGTATGCATCGGTGCATAAAACTTACATAACTCTTTTATTTTGGAGTAAATAGTACCATATTATACATTTTTAGAAAGTAGAGGATTACATCTTCAAGATGACAGCAAAATATACAGGGTGTTATATTTAAAAACTTCATTATTTTCGCTTTAAAAAT
>JARFJB010002082.1:2145000-2197500 GCA_036346205.1 Vesta saturnalis
GTGTGTGTGTGTGTGTGTGTTGTGTGTGTGTGTGTTGTGTGTTGTGTGTTGTGTTGTGTGTTGTGTGTTGTGTATGTTGTTGTGTAGTGTGTGTGTGTGTTGTGTTAGTGTTGTGTGTGTGTTGTGTGTTGTGTGTCAGTGTTGTGTGTTGTGTTGTGTGTTGTGTGTTGTGTGTATGTGTGTTGTTGTGTTTGTGTTAGTGTAGTTGTGTGTTGTGTGTTGTGTGTGTGTTTGTGTGTTGTGTGTTATGTGTGTTGTGTGTTGTGTGTTGTGTGTGTGTTGTGTTGTGTGTTGTGTGTGTGTGTGTGTTGTGTGTGTGTTGTGTGTTGTAGTGTTGTGTGTTGTGTGTGTGTGTTGTGTGTTGTGTGTGTGTTGTGTGTGTGTGTGTTGTGTTGTTTTGTGTGTGTGTGTTGTAGTGTTGTGTGTTGTGTGTGTGTTGTGTTGTGTGTTGTGTGTTTGTGTGTTGTGTTGTGTGTGTTGTGTAGTGTGTTGTGTTGTGTGTTGTGTGTGTGTTGTGTGTTGTGTGTTGTGTTGTGTGTTGTGTGTGTGTGTTGTGTGTTGTTGTGTTGTGTTGTGTGTGTGTTGTGTGTTGTGTGTTTTGTGTTGTGTGCATGCACACACGCGCACAAATGCACACGCGCAGACACGCGCCCATACACATGCAATAAATCGCAGGTATGTACGCACGCTGGCATCATGATCGACCTCGGCGGAGCCTTTCCACACGTCGGAAAATGAGCTAATAAGTCGACCTAGCGATAGCGAAAAAAATGACAATTACACAACCTTCTACAGCTACGTATGTATATGTATGTAGGATGGAAGTTAAATATATCGATATTACAGCTTGAGCATTTTCAATCTTATTTCATTAAACTTTAGAATGTTTCGGTTTTGTATTAAACAGCTTTATAAGAAAAGTGATGCCATATTTTCTTTAAAATGTAGGTTTACTAATTTTCTTATGCAGTTTTCTTTATTCAGGCATTAAGAAATTTAAAATTCCATCTTGTAAATTTTTTTGTCGCGTCGTAACAAAGAATTGGGTAGAACATAATTAATTTATATGTTTAAGATCTATCTGTGGGTATTATTACATCTTTTAAATATGCTGTTTCCGAAATGTTTGATAATACCAGAAGGTGCGCCTAATAAACCCCCCTCACTGCCGTTGTGTTTCTTTCAAAAATCTAATGAGCTCCAGCATAAATAGGATGAAGCTGAAATTTAAAATTTCAAGTACGTATGTATTATGGTTTTGGAGTTATCGTGGATATTAACATATATCTTTACACACGCATGGACGGACAAACCCACGGGCGAGTGAGCGGACGAAGCAAAATTTATGCATCCCAGTAAAAGGCGTCGGGTTGTTATACACTTTTTGATGTCCATAGAATGCTGAACAAACCAAAAATAAAATTATTATATTACCAACCGTTTTTATTTGATATTTCGACAGTGGCTTCAGGAGCATTTTGTGTTTATGGAAATTAAATACATTATTTTACTTTATTTAAGAAAACAAGTGAAAGTTATGTACACCATTTAATTCAATTTACATGAGCTATTTTAAACACGGGGCGGCCCATTAACTTTTTTATAAATAAAACATAGTTTTGGTTAAAAACTGCATTTCATGATTTTAGTGTCAAATTAAATGAGTAAAATGAAATCATTGGCAAAAGGAATACTTTTTACCTAACTTTGGTTAAGTTATAAGTAATTTGAAGCAAGTCATGACCACCTAGGATGAACAAAAAAAATCAATCCAAAAATTAAAATGGCGTCAAAATTGAAATTTGACTATTACGTTGTACGTATTTGAAGCCGCAGAGTACAAAAACGCAAAAATATACGGGGTGTCCCAGTTAAATTTCCATTTTCTATATCATTTACGGCGAAACCGGATGTCGGCCATATTGGATTGTTTTACCAAAAAATCTCAAATTTGCTCTAATATAATAAACCAATATTTGAAATAATTATACCCTTCCATTCAAAAGTTACAGGGGTGGTCCACAACCCGTTTACACGCGGTGTGATAAATTTGAATGCTCCCGTGATTTGAAAAATCGGTATAGATTGTTACAAAATTGACCGATCCAAGATCATTTTGTTTGAAGCTTAATGATTATTTTTGTAACATATTACACACAATACTTTCAGATTTAGTTCTGGCACATGCAAATTTTTGTTGTAAGCAACTTTTTATTAGTTTACTAGTGCAATTCATAAAAGGAAACGACTGATTACGGATCACGTTGTGGTATGACCAAATACACTCCATCGAAGATAACTTTTGTTCTTCATTTCCAAATGTGTTCTTACGAAAAAAAGATGACACTTTGCAACTATCAGAAGCCACAATATCTGCCTTTTATGCTTAAGTGACGATATGTGTTGAACAATATCCGCCATCATTTGCAAGTCAAAACAGTGCACATTTTAAGCATTTTACATCACTATCTGATGTTGTCTTTTTAATAAATGGCTATTCACTTTCCAAATCTCTATTAAACGTACACTTTCTTTTTAGCATTTTCTGATTTTCTACCGTCCTAGATACACACTACACTATAACGATTATTTGTTTAAAAACAGTTATTTATTAACACTTTACGTCAACCTTAACTAACGAACTATTTACACGATATTTATTTACACGCATCGGTATATTTATTTTCCGCACGTACAGATATACCGTCGTAAGCAAATTCTCTCGATAAACTTGATACTTAATACTGTCTCATAAGCGGGATCGCGCGCTATTTCTTTAAGTCAACAAAGGTGCTAGAAAAGTCTCGTAAATTGTAGAACTTGGGATGTCATCCTGTTGTCTTATTTGATGGTCGGCGATCTTTTCATACTTTCTAGACTTTGACTAATTCCTTCTAAACAATGAAATTACATACACGAAATGATGTGTTTAAAAAGGAGATTGTCCCGTATAATACGGGACGAATGGTCACCTTAAGTCTGTATGAACAATGTAAATTAGAAGAAATTTATTTTGCAAATTGTATTAGCAAATATAGATGATATAGACGTAACGAACATTAACGTCATCTAAAAAAGAATAAATAAATCCGAGACCACAATAAATTTATAAAAGAAATAAAGATGCAGAGATATGCAACACAGCAGTCAGAATATAATATGCTTTTCTGTGAAAAATTTGTTAGTATTAATATTTACTTAAATAATATCTACTACTCGATATAATGTTTGTTAATTTAGGTTTAAAGTGGGTAATAGTTTTCATTAAAACTTGACGTTTCACCTATATCTACGGTAGACATCATCAGATGTTAACGTATTGATATTCTCTTATACTTGTCAAAAAATTTTGCTGACAATTATTTGTGTCTCATCTAGTATTAGTAACCATGACTTATTAAGTTTGCATCCATCATCTTTGTTTACTATGCAAACATAGTAATAATGTTTGTCATTAGTCAATACCTTAACACTATTAAATTGCACATCATGTAATAAATTTTCCAAAGCATATTAAAGCTCACTTTTCAAGTTGATTTAATTGTATATATCTCTGACGTTCTTTGAGTCTAACACCAATTGTTCTACTTATAGTTCCAACATATACTTTGCGTTTGCCAGAAGAACACGATATGCGATATAACTGTTGTATTGCGACAGTCTACTTTATCTTTTACTGACCTCAAGAATTGTTTAATTTTTCTTGTACGTACATTATGTTATGTTAAAACTTGTCCAATATGATCTGTTACTCCATACATAAAAAATAAAGCACCATTATCAGGCCTTTCATATCGTTTATAAAATAATACTTTATTATCTTCTAAAACGTTAAGTTTTATTGAAAATATTACCCAATTTAAACGCATAAAGTAAACATAACTAAAAATAACCGTGAAATTTTAAGACAAGGTTAATATTTCTAAAACAGCAACAAATTTAAAAGGACAAATAATACCGAGGTAGGTACGAATTATAATGAAATATATAAATAAATTATTTTACAGAAATGAGCCG
Source organism: Vesta saturnalis (assembly GCA_036346205.1). Taxonomy (NCBI): domain Eukaryota; kingdom Metazoa; phylum Arthropoda; class Insecta; order Coleoptera; family Lampyridae; genus Vesta; species Vesta saturnalis. Next base: position 2,149,018 of record JARFJB010002082.1, read on the forward strand.
TAACTTAATAATAATCACATATTACAATGATTAATATAAAGAGTTATGTGATTCAAACAAATATTTTCACGGACTTTAGTTACAGACATTAATATTACCATGACATAATTCGTTTAACCATATTATCTCAATGAGGTTGAAAACGTAGATATACAAAAATCAAGACTGAATTATTTAAAAACATCAATGTTACGCCAGGTCACTCGGTACATTAAGGTTAGCCTCATTATAAATTATATCGCACTCTTCTAACTAAAATTCTAATTAGCTAATTCATATGATTTCATTTTCCTGCTAATTTTTATTTTTAAGTAGAAAATTGACTAAAATGAATAAATATGAGGTTGTTACATTACACATAATTGTAAAGTGAAAAATTCTTTAAAAATTTTCATTAAATGCATTAAGTATTCCTATCAGAATAATTTAATTGTACAGTAGGTAATAACCAGGGCCCGGATTTTAATGACTTGTCATCTTTTTTCTAGTCCATCAGAAAGAATGCTATGTTGCATATAAATTCCGTTCACGACCCCCTGATTATAAAAATATATAATTTATAGGTCATTTTTATGTCATTTTTTCTTATTTTGCAGTTTTATGTCATTTTATGGACTTTTTAGGTTTTTTATAGCATTTTTGCCACAATATTGTGAATATTTACCTACTTTACAATAAGAAGGGTAAATATATTCGATATTTTACTAAGAACTTATAACCTCTTTACCTGACAGCCGCTTTTCTAAAGAAATGTGTTGAAATAACGACATAAATGCATTTATGCAAATACCTGCTTATCTTAAGTAATGTAATGCAACCCGCTGTTTACCAGGAAATATGTGGGTAGGTAGTTTGTAGTTGTTATATTAGCCATATGGAGTAAAATCTTTAGTTCCATACCTGCAATTGAGGTGTTGTTTTCGTTTCTTAGATACTGTGCAAGTGTTAATTACTTAATTAGTTGTAGAGGGTGCAACATTTTTTTAAATAATGCCGAAAGTTAAACCGTCCAAAGCGAGTCATTTAAAACAAATTGTTACTGAATTCGGCGAAGATGTTTTTTCAACGGACGGTGCAATCCTTTTTTGTATAATGTGCGAAGTAAAGGTAGCAGCGGATAAACGGTTTACTATACAACAACATATTGGCCGCGAAAAACATGCCCGCGCAATTAAAAATCGTAGTAAAAAGAAATCGTCTCAATTATTACTTGCACAAAGTGCTTCTAACAGTGCAGGAAAATCTGAATTTTATAAAGATTTATGTGACGTGATGGTTTCCGTCAACATACCAATTGGGAAATTACAAAATGCAAAATTGAAGGATTTCTTGGAACGGTATACAGGTCGTAATATTCCAGACGAGTCAACATTGAGGAATGTTACAATGTTACAATGAAACAATGCAAAGAATACGACAAAGTGTTTGTGGAAAGAAAATATTTGTTTCCATCGATGAAACTAGCGATGTAGAAGGACGTTATATTGCCAACGTAATAGTTGGTACATTGGAAATCGATAGACCTGGCGAAATATTTTTATTGACCACTGAAGTTTTAGAGTGTCTGTCAACCATTCTACCATATGCAGGCTTTTTGATAAATCGATGGTTTTGCTATGGCCCGAAGGAGTAAGACACGAGGATGTACTTCTCTTTGTTACAGATGCGGCACCATACATCGTTAAGGCTGCAAAGGCTATAAAAGCATTTTATTCGCGTATGGTACATGTTACTTGTCTCGCTCACGCTCTGCATAGGGTGGCGGAAGAAGTCAGATCGAATTTTCCAAGAGTTGATACCATAATTTCAAATACTAAAAAAGTCTTTATAAAAGCACCGTTGCGGAGGAAATTATTCAAAACTGCAGTTCCCGACTTATCTTTGCCTCCGGAACCCATTGTCACCCGATGGGGCACTTGGATTGATGCCTGCCGGTACTATTGCGACAACTTTGATATTGTGAAATCCGTAATCTCTTGAAACGCGGGATGCTAGGGCAATCCAGTGTTCTCAAGCACTATTTTCAGACAATGAAATGGTAGGAAAATTAGCATACATTAATGCCAATTTTGCTAGTCTTTCTTCAACACTTACTCGTCTCCAAGAGAAAGGCATCTCCCTTAATGATGCCCTGGATTTGATAAAAACAGTGGAAAGTTTTATTCAAAAAGTGCGGGGTGATATCGGTGTGTCAGTCTCAGAAAAAATGAAACTAGTGCTAGAAAAAAACTCTGGATTTAAAACTATGTGCTCCATATCCAGAGTGTTAGAAGGACAGAATTTTGAAACCGCTGAGATAGAAGAAGAACTTTCATCTAGTGATTTAATGCATTTTAAATATGCTACTGTGGTCTCTGTGGATGTGGAGCGAAGTTTTTCGAAATATAAAAACGTTTTGGCCGACAGTCGACGTTCATTTTCCTTTGAACATTTAAGAATGTTCTTTGTCATATATTGCAATGAATAAAGTATTCTTAAGTGCTCATGTCAGAAATAAATAAAAAGTTTTTTAAGTCGTTTTTTTGTTCATTTGAGGTCATTTTGGGAATTTTAAAGTCATTTAATAAGTCATTTTTTATTAATTTTTAGGTCATCAAAATCCGGGCCCTGGTAATAACTAAAGTATGATTTTTTTTATGGTACATCTATTTATAAAATAATATATTTGAAATCAAGTTAATTGCTCAAACAGTATAAATATTACATAAGTTATAATTATCTAATTAACTAACAAACATAAAATTAATTTGAGAAATTCCAATGGTAATTTCTAGGTATGTCCATTAGAGTAAATAAAACAGCACTGATTAAAGTATTGTAATGCTAGGTGAAACTAGTAATAATAATAATGTAATGGTTAAACCTGGTAACAAATGCTCATCACTATAAGCCTATTTTAATTAAACAATACAAATGTTTTATCATAATCGGTACCATTAGTTAAGTTAAGATCTCACCTTTAATGTGCGTAGATTTAAGGCAAGACTTAGCATTGCCCCTAAGGAAATGATATTTGGTATTGATATGTTTACTTTTAGGTTTATAACAATCATTAGAAGGTGAATTTCATTGCATTTTGGTTGTCACTATAGATGATGACAGGTTCCTCTACTCTTGTTGTAGACAGTGCAGTTGCAGCGCCTCCTAGGTGTTGGCAGCCATACATTTACTATGGCTCTGCCGTAGGCAGTGCGACGGTGCTTGTTTCTATGTCCTTCATGCCATTCTAAACCAGTCTCTGGCCAAATCACAGGAACCAGTTATGTCTGTATTATCCTCTTTTGAATAATATAACGCCCAAGCTTTGGTACATTGTAGATAGAGCATTATTTTTCATATCCAGTGTGCTTTATTATAGTTATTTAGTTATTGCAATATTAACTTAATTTATTAATAGCCTAAGCGACGTCTCGCCTTTAGTCTAAGCTAGATAAACTAAACACCCTATTATATTTCTGAATGGTCTATATAATTATTAATCAGATTCAAATATAGAGCCATACTCTGGGGTATCTTCGCCAGTTTGTATTAAGACATACTTGACTCATCACAATTGCTGCGTCTTCTGTATTTCTAGAATCCGTAAACCATAAACTATTTTATTTTTCCCAAATCGTCCATGTCAAATTTCTATTTTGAATTTTTGGATAGTAATTTTCATTCTAATACTTATTTAGAAATAAGAAAAGAAACATGGGGTATGAAGAACCTGGGAAAAATAAAACACTCTTACCATACCCATATCAATACTGTGCATTCATAATATGATTATTAATGTAATAATACAGGATTTACAGAGTTGTCATAAAGAACATAAAGAAGGTTCAATAAATTAAATGTGGATGGGGGGGTCAGCAAATACTAATTCGGAATAGTTTATCGAACTTTGTTAGGAAATGCAATCCAAGCTTTAGTGCTGCATAACTCTTCAACCTAAGTAGTGTAACAGCCGTGCAAAGGGGATGTAATTCAATAACGTAAAAAAGCTTCACTATAGGACGTCCCAGAATATCAGATAGTAATAAATCATCTTGACAGCGACCAGTCAGTGGCTTTACTTATTAAAGGCCTATACTACAAGGTTTGTCAAATATAAAAATCTACAATTTTTAATACACTGAAGTCCCAACCGCACGTGAGTTTTCTGATCTTTTAAAGGGTCGTCTTTTGTTTGCCGTTTACTTGACCTGTCTGATTTAACACAATATTTTGCAGGCGACACATTTACAGCATCTTCGTTTAAACTAGCCCGGTTTGCTTCTGATTTCTGTTTGTCGCTTCCATGCAACAAAACGACACTATTTCACTAATAACATGATTTATTACTCTTTGATATTCTGGGACGTACTTTACACAGGAAGTGGGGTACTTAACGGACCTTAATGTAATGCCAATATCATTACATTGAAATAAATATCAACAAAACTAGGTGTCATAAACAGATCATCAGTAAAATATTACACCTTTATGATGGTCATTATCCGTGCCAATATAAGCTGTAACGTAATATTATTACGGCAATAAAGAATTTACTGTTTATTAAAATAGTAATGGAAAAACTTGAAATCTTAAATACGCAGTTAAAATACACATATTCAGAAATAATCCCACCTTTACTAAATGTACAATTACAGCAAAAATGTAACAACAAAATCATTGTACTTAGCGCTAATGAATAGTTTTTCAAGTTAGAAACTTAAAGTTAAAGTTACAGTGCATTCAGGGCCATATTTTTTAATAATAAAGCAATTGAAATGAAATTAAGGATTTCAAATAGAACCCTGTACATATTTAACGATAGATGTTTTCAAAGGCATATCACAAGTAACAGTTTGCTTTCAAAATAACGGTGCAGCAGCCATTGTTCTTTACGGCATCTATGACGTTTTGAACGGATTTTGAGTTTATATATTTTTTCTATTTTATTAATAATTTGACTTAATGTAAATAGTAATGTATGTAAAGGGCATAACCAGGAGATTATGGCACGAGGGAACGTTTAAATCCCGGCGAGGGCTTTTAAATTCCTGAGAGCCATAATTGATTGTTATGCCCGCACTACACACATACAATGTTTTATTCTATTTTAGTTTCTAAAATTTTCAAACAAAATATTTCTCTTTCAGGAAAATTTGTGACAGTTGTGCTGTAGATAGTTGGCTATATTGATGTTATTAGAGATACCGTGTACTTTTAATTTCTGTAAATATAGTATTGTATGGTTTGCATTAAAGTTTTAGTGCAATCATTGTTTAGCAATTTTTGATTAATCTGTGCCATAAAGGCCAGTTAATGCCCGCATTTGAGTGCTTATAAACAAGATTATAATTCTAAAATAGAATAAGTTAAATAATAGAATAAAATATCTGGTGTGGAACAGCACACGACTTTCCAACGTACAAAGTGGAAATTAAAAGAAATCATATAATTTGAATAATAATCTTTTAGGATAATTATGCGACCATTTTTTTTATTACGTTCATAACGAAAATAAGCAACATTGTAAACACAAAAACAATAATCTATCAGATGGGCGCTTAAAACTTTGTGACACTTAGAGGTTAATAGACATATATTTGCTAACTTGAAAAAAATCCAAAAACGCTCGCTGCTATAAAAATATCAATAATGCAATTTAAGCATTTTCAATCCTATTTAATTAATTTTCAGACTTAGTTTATGTTATGTATTAAGAAACTCTTTAAAGGAAAGTTATGTAAAACTATATGTTTACAAACTTTCTTATAAAATTAATGGTTATTCAGATATTGAAAAAATTTCAACATTAGGAATGTTTACCGATAAATTACGCGTCGTATCAAAAAATTTAATAGAATGCCTTACAGTATTCTCTAGTATTTTTAAACTTGGAGAAAGGGTTACTTAAACATTTACAACTTTTGAAAACATCGTATGGAAAAGTGCAGCCTGGCGATCTGACTCGGCACCGGATTGATCCATTTAAGTAACACGTTACAGCTTTTCAATTATGGAGCGCCATATTGTTGAAAGTGTATGTAAAAAAATTGAACCGATTACGTTGAGTTTTACTAAGCCTAACCAGATATTTAGTCCGAAGCGCTCTCCAAAACAACTTTTCTTACAAATTGTAGGTTTTGTCTACCCCAATAGCAGTCAAACATATCAACACTTGTAAATCTAGATTCGTACGAAAGTATTGCTTTATAGTGGAGCACAGGAATAGAAGTGTGGCACCATGCGCCATCTTGGATTTTGACGTCACAAGGATGCCTCACGTGGAGCCCGTATTTTCCACCCTTATTTTTTATGGTTTCTTTTCGGAGGCCTTTTTCGACCCCTTAATTTTCACCCCCAATGGTTTCTTTTCGGAGGCCTTTTTCAACCTCTTGATGGGTTTTCATCCCTAATTAAGGCATTTTTTGTTTTTACTCGCTTACTTGAGGGGGCGTATTTTCCACCCTTATTTTATGGTTTCTTTTCGGTAGTCATTTTCAACCCTTGATGGGAATTTCAACCCTGATTAAGGTCTTTTTTCATGCCTACGTGTAGGAGTCGTTTTTTGTTGATCATTTTTTATTAATTAATTAATTATTTTTTAACACGAGGGAGATTCTCGATCCTAATCTGTTGCCCTATAAGATGATCTTAAATCTGTATTCTGATAAGGATGCGCAAATAATCATTAGATGTAAAAGATAGTTTATTTAATCTGTGTCTACTATTAACATTTATTAGAGCTTGTTTATCAGATATTTTAATGATGTAAAACTCATTTAAAGGATTGATTAAGTAATAATTACGTGCGTAACAAAATTGACTGTATTTCCCTATATTACTTTATTAGCGTGTTTTTTAAATTTCTATTGCCATGATTATTAAAATTATCACACTCCTATCTACAGATTGTGACTTTTTTACATATACGGGAATTTATTTATACAGTGGGTTTGTATTCTAATGAGTCCTCGTTTGTAAGGTTGTTCTGTTCGCGGATTAAAAATAATCACATTCATTTTCTCGTTTTAATGGTTTATAAACGATATGTTCTGCTAACTAATTTTCTTAATTACCGTTTTTGTTATTGTTTATAATGTGAAATAAGTGTGTAATTAGTATTATATTTATATACATCAAAAATTTAAAATTTATTACACCCCATTTTTTATCAGAAGAGATTGCATAATTGTAGGTCTTTTTGTGCTTGCTCACGTGAGGGGCGTATTTTAGATCTCGAGATTGAGTTTGGGTTTGGTCTTGGAGCTTAGAGCTGGTCTTGGATTTGGGCTATGTCTTGGGGCTGGGGCTGGACCTGGGATTGGTCTTGGGGCTGGTCTTGGACCTGGAGTTGGTCTTTGGGCTAGGGTAGGGTGACAACTATTTTTGGTAGTTATCTTGTAGATCAGTTTGTTTCTGGGCCTAGCGCTCTGATTGAAAAGGATGTTATTTAGCCTATTTAAACGATGATGCTGGTATAGTATCTGTTAGTATCGCGACTCAAGATGGAAGGTCAGCTTAAGCACCCCTTTTCGGCGATAGCTGCGTGTCCGTCGGATTGTGGGAAATCGTATTTTATCGTGGATTTTCTAAAAAATATCGAAACTGCCTGCGATACCGCTTTTGAAAAAATTATCTAGTTTTTCAGTGAGTGGCAGCATTCATTCAAAGATCTCTCTGTGGAATTTCAAAAGGGTTTACCTGACAGGGAACAGTTTGACGGAGAAAAACCTGTCTTAATAATAATTGACGATCTAATGCGCGAAACTAACGGCTCTGTGATTGATATTTTTACAAAGGGTTGTCATCATCGAAATCTAAGTGTGTTTTTCTTAACGCAGAACATATCTCATCAAGGACGTGGACAGCGGGATATTTCTCTCAACCCACATTACATAATTTTGTTTAAGAACCCACGTGACAGAGCTCAGATACAGCATTTAGCAAGACAGATTTCGCCGGAAAACCCGAAATTTTTAGAAGCCGCGTACCAAGATGCCACTTCAAACCCGCACGGATATGTATTGTTCGATTTAAAACAGAATACACCGGATGTGCTACGTATTAGAACAAAGATACTCAGGCCTCAAGGTATCTGCCAGGTATATATAGCGAAAAAAGGGCTTAATCCTCACAGTCATAAAGATTACATCATGTATGATGGCTGACGTTTTAAGCGAGAACACCGATATCCTGCATGCATTAGCCAGATTAAGTAAAAGTCAACGTGACGCTTTATTGAAATGTTTGGATAGTAAGCGGGTAGAGTGTATTTGTCAGTGTGAACATAACATTTAGAAGGTCGTGTACCTCTGTCAGCTGATCAGAAGCAGCGACTCTCTCAACATAAGCACACTTTAAGACGCTTGGCACAGAGAGGCAAGTCTATAAAAAAGAAGAAACAGTTTCTTGTACAGAAAGGTGGTGCATTTCTGCCACTCCTGTTAGGACCATTACTCGGTGGAACCCTGGGTAATCTGTTTCAATAACCATGGACCACAATCTGAAAAAGATGATTATTCTACCGATGGACTTTATACAACGCTTACAGGTGTGAGATGTTACACAAATCAACATTTAACGCAGCTGGGTAAAGATATGAATAAAGTTTTAAAAACCAAAATGACTGACCATGGCAAATGGCAGCAGTACAACCAAGTTCTTCAAAGGTATCTACACTTTTCCAATCAGTTACGTCAACCCATCAGTATAACAATCAGCGGTGACGCTGTTGCTGATGATATTAGAGATTTACCGCAACGCAAAGGTCTAGCGGCCGATGAAATAGGAAATAGTATCAACACTTCCGTTTTCATATAAGAGAAAAGGCGAGGCTTTCTTACGTATACTGAATACGAGCAGTGATGTATTTTGGGATAAAAGGGGTACTATCACAATAAAAGGCGAGATCATACCACATTCCAATATTATCGATCTGGTTCACGAGACGTTAAGAAAACGAAAAACTACAAACCCGCGCGGTTGGCGTCAGTTTGCGACGTACATTAAAGAGATAAATGTACCGCGAGAGTTTATCGTAAATACGCAAAGACATGATGTTTCTGTATCACCCAGCGTTGAACGGACCCTCACAACAACTATAGGTGAGAATTACGATGCTGATAGTGAAAAGCGGGAAACACCGAGATGAATCTCTCAAACAAGAAGAAGAGGAATTTCACTAGATTGGGATTCGTGGCGGACATAACATGGATGCTGTATACTATGATCCCACTCACCCGGCGGGGTTCGCTGGTATAACACTTTTAACTAATGCTGTAAAAGATAAAAAAAAATATGGTGAAGTGAAAACTTGGCTGCAGACACAGGAAGCTTATACGGTACATAAACCAGTCAGAAAAAAGTTTCCACGAAATAAATATATTGTTAGTAGCCTTTATGAGTTGTGGCAAGCAGATCTTTGTGATATGCGAAGTTTAAGTAAACACAATAGTGGATACAACTACATACTAACGGCAATTGATGTATTTAGCAAGAGGGCATCGGCGAGAGCACTTAAAACGAAGACAGCCTCATCTGTAATTGAAGCATTGGTGGATATTTTTAAGGATTGCGACAATACCCCGGCAAATCTACAGACGGATAAAGGCAAAGAATTTGTGGCGAGCAGTGCACAAAACTTTTTCAAGAAACAAAACATCAATTTCTATGTAACGAATAACCCTGATGCAAAAGCATCTGTAGTTGAAAGATTTAATAAAACATTGAAAACAAAGATGTGGCGTTATTTCACTTACAATTCCTACAGGTATATTGATGTACTCGAAAGACTTGTGACTGCTTACTACAGTAGCCCTCATTCAAGTATAAAAATGGCTCCTGCGGCTGTAAACGATAAAAACATTTTGGAAGTGTGGAATAACCTATACGCGAAAGGTTTAGGTCCAGTACGTCATCCTAAATATAAAGTCAGTGAGCATGTCAGAATCGCCAGAACTAAGTACACCTTTGAGAGGGGATATTAAACGAATTGGAGCGAGGAAGTTTTTACAATTAGTGCGGTGATAAAAAGAAGACCACCAGTTTACCGAATAATCAATCTTAATAACGATTCTGTTGAGGGTATCTTTAACGAAGAAGAATTGCAGGTTGTTACGGTTGATAAAGATACTCTATTCAAAGTCGATAAGATTCTAGTAGAGAAGGGCCGCGGACGATATAAACAATACCTGGTCAAGTGACGTGGATACAGTGACAAATTTAATAGCTGGGTGTTAGCTTCTCAGTTGAGATATATATAAAAATGGAGTTTTATCTTACCTTATTGAGTAATAGCTCTATGACGTATTTTCCAGGTAATGTGACATCAAGTTTTATTACGCAGCTGCCAAAGTGGATAGGATTAACGGGGTCGTGGGTTGTAGGGGTATCGAAAAATTCAGTACCCATGTGCTTTTGAATATTTTCAACGCGAAGATCATTTATATTGAAGATGGCTGGACGTGATACGTTTCGTTTCGGGAAATTAAGCCAACATAGAAGAAATTGCCAACGAGCTAAATAACCATGTACTAATAAGTAAATTGCTAACAATCGAATATCATGATCTAACTAAGCGCGTCACTGCGAAATTAAAAACTCAGCTCTCGCTATTCGGATTCTCACAACGTCTAGCCTTACAATTGGGTTATCGTCCGTATCAGAACATAGCTATGGAACCAATACCCCCTCACCCCGCTAGTATATGGATAGGATTACCAACTCAGATGTTTGTTTATTGCGACATCATTGAACCGCAAATTGTGGGTGATGTTTTATCTCCGCTTATGCGTATAATAAATATTACTTCAGAAAACTATGCTTACGGGAGTCATAAAGATGTGATTTTTTCGCCTGCACACTACATACCGGTGATGACACGGGAATTTGAAAACATAGAGATTAATATAAAAACAGATACGGGTGCAGCAATGTCATTTGAGTTTGGAACGTCGTGTCTGAAGCTACACTTTAAGAAAGTACAATAATGGTTTGCCCTTATCAGCAATATTACATGAAACAGGCCGGTAACGGTATCGGTTCTATGTACAGAGGTGCACCATATCAACGTGGTCATGGAATAGGAAGCTGGTTAGGTGGTATATTTAGAAGTATAATACCGTTATTTAAGTCTAGCGCAAAGGCTATTAGAAAAGAAGCTCTTAGAACGGGTGCTAATATTCTTGGTGACGTCATAAAGGATCGACCTATTAAGGATTCGTTTCAAGAAAGATTTCACGAGGCAGGTAGAAACCTTAAGCGTAAAGCCGACGAGAAAATCGATAAAATGATGAAGGGTTTGGGTTATAAAAGAGTACGTCTGTCCGATAATAACCAGTCTCTACCGAGAGCTGTTGCTAAGAAGAAACCTACTTACGACGATATATTTTCAAGTCCGAATTGGATTTGTTCGCTTTGCCGTCGACGCAGACAAGTATCGAGAGTGGTGAATGGATATTTTAGAAACCCTTATCAGCTCTGAGTGATGACGCCCCAATATAATTTGTAGTCCCCGGAAATGGAAACGATTACATAGATCTAAGCCAGACCATGTTGTACATCACAGCTAAAGTTCTAAAGCAAGATGAAGCAGCACTTACAGACGCTGATGTTGTAGCACCGGTAAACAATTGGATGCATTCGCTTTTCTCACAGGTGGAGGTTTACTTAAATCAGAAGATGGTGTCACAACCAAACAACACCTACGCCTACCGTTCATATATCGAAATGTTGCTAAATTATGGAAAGGAGGCCAAGAGTTCACATCTAGGATGTACCTTATGGCACAATGATACAGCTGGACAGATGAATACACTGGGAAACGCAAATAACGGTTTCTCAAAACGTCAAGCACTTTCGGCTACCGGGAAACAGATAGAGATGATTGGTCGTGCACTGGGATTTGTTTAATCAAGAAAAGTTTCTCATAAGTGGTGTTGAGTTAAAAGCTAAATTTGTACGATCAAGAGATACATTTAGCCTAATGGCGGCACTCGCTTCAACTTACAAGACGCGAATTATAGACGCTAGATTACTGGTGAGACATATGCGAATCAATCCAGCTATTCTAATTGCGCACGCTAAAGCTTTAGAAACAACTGCAGCAAAATACCCTGTTACAAGGACCGACGTAAAAATGTTAACTATACCTGCAGACATACAGCGAAAATCATTGAATAATGTTTTCCTGGGTCAGTTACCTAAACGATGCATCGTAGGCTTTGTATCAAACAAAGCCTTCAACGGTCATTACCCCTCAAACTCGTTCAATTTTCATCACTGTAATATTAACTACATGTCGTTATATATTGACGGACAACGAATTCCTTCGAAGGCCTTACAACCAGACTTTACAGCTAATGGTTTATATGTAAGAGCGTACCACACCTTATTCGCTGGTACGGGTATTCATTTTTTGAATGAAGGTAACCTTAAGGCCTTACAACCAGACTTTACAGCTAATGGTTTATATGTAAGAGCGTACCACACCTTATTCTCTGGTACGAGTATTCATTTTTTGAATGAAGGTAACGATATATCGAGAAGTGATTACCCCAACGGCTACTGTTTAATGGCCTTTAACCTAACACCTGACTTGTCTGCAAACGCTAGTACACACTGGAATTTAGCTAGAAACGACTCCCTTCGGCTGGAAGTCGGGTTTGAAGAAGCGCTCACCGAAACCGTTAATTGTTTGGTGTATGCAGAATTCGATAACGTGATCGAGATCGATAAACATCGGAACGTCGTTGTGGATTTTAGCTGTTAAAAGTGGTAGCTCTAACCTGCAATCTTCAGTGTACAGCAGCAACAAAAAGAAGATGGACGCATACTTGGATGTACAAGGGTTTAGTGGTGTTAACAAGAAATAGCCGTGGTTACAGATCATGGTCGTTTATCGTTGATGCTAATAAAACCACCTCGAGGTTACTTTATATCAAGATCCATGTCACAACAGATAAAATTTATGAAGGATAATTATCATGGGCTGAAATGGTAGTCAGGTCATGTACACTACAACAATTTCCGTGAAGAGTTGATGAGAGTGTTGCGCCCCTTTAACAAAATTCACGTTAAGGGCAGTGAAAAACAACAATTTTTAAGGTTTCTTAACAAACCAATAGTAAGCCTGGAGGAGACTGGTTGCCCGTCGATTAAACAATTGAAAAAGGAAGAAAAAGCATATAGCTGTTTAAATCATAACATCACTGGGTCTATGTGTGCACTGGAAAACGCCTTACTACTGCAAGACTGGACGCATACCAATTCCAAAGATGTATGCGGTACAAGTGTTGAAATGTTTGAAATCGATCCCCAGCCACAAGAGGAATGAGTTTCGGCTTGTATGTGCTTCTAATCAACTACCGAGACACGCACCTAGACCGTGTGCAATTATTGTAAACACGGATCCCGCAGACAAACCAGGTCAGCATTGGACCGCTATCTCCATTGATGATAATGGTAACGGAGAGTATTTTGATTCCTTTGGACGAGCACCTCAAGGGTATCATTTACGTTTCCTAGAGAAGAATTCTAGATGGTTCCGTTACAATAAAACAATACTGCAGGATTACCATTTGGATGTGTGTGGGCTTTATACGTTAACGTTTCTATATTGTAGATTAAATAGTTTATCAATGATTGATTTTGTAAAAAACTTTTTTAGTACATGTTTAATTGTAAATGACGAGATAATTAAATTATTGTTTCACGCCTGTTACCCAACCATTCTATTCTGGTAAATAAAGAGATTTTTTAGTACATTACTTTTTTTAATTTAAAGAGTTGCGTAATGTCAGATGAGCCTATTGTTTTTCTTTCTTTTTAATTCAGCATGTGTATTTTTAAAAATCGTGTTATAAAATTTATGACTTTAGCGTTTTAAGGAAAGTGTGTTACTCGGTTGGTGGATTATTAAAATTAACAGGTTTATATAATTACACAGTAATTAGCTAAAAGTAAGCATGAACAGTGGTTTCTAACCACATATTGTTGTTGTGGAATTTAAAACATGTAATTATTACACTCCAAACTTTTAATGCGGTGTTTATAAAAACAATTTGCGTGTGTATGTATGTATGGAGAACATATAATATTTTGTTCAAACCGCTTTGTTATTAATTACTTTAAGGGAAAGGTAAATACGAGTTGCAGTAAGTGTGATAAAAATAATTAGGTTGTTTGTATATTTACACTCTAAATATTAATTATGGGGAAATCAATAGCTAGTTTTACATCAACTATTCATAAACGTAAAACATAGCAAGCGCTTTAGTTTGATTAAACGACTAACACAGAGCAGTGACTATCACTCGTGAATCAGTCTCTCAAAAATGTTCTTTCAATACAGAGCTGGTAAGTGTGCTGTTAACCTTTTATTTATTTGATTTACTTGTACAGATTTTTAATTACAGTTATAAAACACATCTAAATTATACGTAACAACAAGTTTCTTTAAAAATATTAAGGTGTACAATATACAACAATTTAACGAGCGGATGGATATTAAACATATTTCAATGCAATCAATGCAGGTAAAACAATCAGTTTTAATATTCGTTTAGAAAACAATATTGTAATAACTGTTATGTCATTAATTAACTTAATAAAAATTTTTTTGTTTCATTAGAAAATAATCTGAATGTCAGTAGTTTTTTTTTATAACTCACTGAGGCTTTTTTAGTTATGAGATTTACAATAAAAATAAGTGTTCTATAATTAAATTTTAGTCATTCAAATTCCCCACGCAAGATCAAACCCTAACACAAGTTCATACACCTGTCTTACAAGATAGCAATAGGGCCTCCTTGTTAGAATACAAATTCAAATTTTACTTCAAGGGTCACGGGGCTAAATCCCACCAGTAAGTTGCGAAGCCCTATATGAGCCTTACAAGATAGCATTAGTCCTCCTTATTAGAATACAACCCCAATGTATAAATAAAATTTCGTAAGGTTACAATATGTAAATAGGAATTAAAAGAATACGAACAATTGCCCAACCTCCAAGGGCTCCCCACCAAAAGGGCTCTTAATACAAACAATAATAATCAGGGTTGAAATTCCCAGCATGGGTTGAAAAAGGCCACCGAAAAGAAACCATAAAATAAGGGTGAAAAATACGCCCCCTCAAGTAAGCGAGTAAAAACAAAAAAGGCCTTAATTAGAGATGAAAATTTCATCAAGGGGTTGAAAAAGGTCTCCGAAAAGAAACCATAGGGGTGAAAATCAAGGGGTTGAAAAAGGCCTCCGAAAAGAAACCATAAAAAATAAGGGTGGAAAATACGGGCTCCCACGTGGGGCATCCTTGTGATGTCAAAATCCAAGATGGCGCATGGTGCCTCACTTCTACTCACAGGTTTAACATGATAATTACCTACAACCCAAAGAGAACATGACAACTTCATGCTTTCGTGTATAAACCATAATTAATTATTAAAATACCAACAGTAAAATTCAATACTGAAAGACAGTAAAGGTAACGGCAAAGAAAACTTTTAACAAACATTGCAGAGAACGACACTATTTCCAACGGAAATTAACGTTTTCAATATATGCCTGCTTATTTTTGACAAAGGTACGTGTTGAATTTGTACTGATATTTAAATATGTCAACATTACAGGAGTCGCGTTTAACACACTTCTACTAGACGCAGTCATGCCATACTGTCTATTTAAAAAAAGTGCCTTCAATAGTAATAAAATAATGCAGAAGGTCAACTGGTTATATAGCTATTTTATGTAAAATATAACCTCAAAATACTCCGCTTTGGAACTTTTGCTCACTGAAGCGTTTAATTTCCTTAGATTTCCAGAGCCCATCCTGATGTTAAACAAAACTGTTTCTTATTATCCATCTAATCATTCTAAATAAGAAAAAATGTTTGATTGTGAATTTTTTTCTTACTGTAAATACTTTCATTGCGAAAAAAATTTAGGTAAGAACCTTGTAAGCGGTTTTAATCTTTAACCAGGACTATATTACGTAACCATATATTACATTGGATTTAACTAATTACACGTTTCGTTTCATTAGTACAATTAGGATGTGCGTATGTAATTTAAGGCTTCGTAGGACAGCTTCTATAAAGAAAACTTATCTAAAATGAATTCTCCTTAAATGAGGCCTGTACACTGTACAATATTTTTGTACTAAGAACTATTAAAATAAATATAGTAAATAGTAACGGTAAAGTAAGAGTAAAATAATACGAATTGCATAAAAGCAATTTTGGCATACGTATTTTTATTGATATTTTTACAGTTACAAAGTTATACAGTGTGAGTAAAAGTTTGGAATAATGGTTATAAAATTTGGACAGCTCAACTTTTATTTTTAATTGCACATTTACTGGTGCTATAATGAAATATATAGGGTGATTCATCTAAGAGTAATGTCACTGTCAACTTTTTAATGACAACTCTCAATTTTTATTTATTATTTTAATAGCCAGTGCGATAGTCTAATTGATGGTATAACATTTTTTTCACTTTCATAAGAAAATTTCTGAAATAAATAGATTTAAAAAGTAAAAAAATGCAGTTTTAACTTTAACGATTGCTACATAATATTATAATAATATTATTTTACTAAAAAATAAAGAAAACAAGTGAAACTGAAAACAAACAAAAACGTCTCAAAGCAAATGTTCAAAATGTCCCCCCCGACTCCTTGACAATATCCCAGTCGACTTTGAAACTCTTGTAGCACGTTCTGAAGTGTATTAGGTGGTATCCCTCTAATTGTCGTTCTTATACGTTCTTTAAATTGTTTCAAATTGTCTGGCTTCTCTCGGTAAACTTGACTTTTCACATACCCCACAAAAAAAATCGAGAAGTGTTGAGATCAGGAGACCTATTTGGAAATACATCATTCAAGTATTGCTGAACTGTATAATGCGGTGGCGCTTCATCTTGTTGATACCACAACACATTATTCGGAAAGAGCCTCCGAATTTGGAAAAATAACGGCTAACGCGGGAGTTAAATCGTTTTCAAAAATTCTTAGTACATTGGCCCAATTAAGTTACCGTTAAAAACCATGTACCTATTATCCTGTCATCAACAATTCCCGCCCACACGCTTAATTTCTTGGGATATTGTATTTTTTGCTCGCGATACCAGTAGGATTTGCGAGTGCCCAATATTTACAATTTTGTCTGTTGCCGTTCAAACAAAATGATGCCTCATCTGAAATTAATATCCTTCTTAACGTTCCAGGATTCTCGTGTAACATATTCATCATAGTTTCACAGAACTCCGTTGGACGGTCGGGATCCTCTTCATTCTATTCTTGCAGTAAAATGATTTTATACGGGTGCCACTTTTTAATTTCATGATCCGCTACAACAGCACCAGTTGTTTTATGTAGATTCCATGCAAGCATATTAAGCTGCGTTTCTACATTTATTGCGGGTCGCCCAGTTCTTGGTAAACCTCGAACATGACCAAATTCTTGAATTTTTTTTTAATTTGGCTAACAATCGATTGAGTTATAGGTAATCTTTCCGGATTAATATTGTTAAATAACTGGCATACCTGATCTTGCGTTCTTTTTCTATCGCCATATCCCGTTATTATTAATATTTCAATTCGTTCTCTTTCGCTTAATTTGACCGTAGTAAAAATCTTTTGACTACTCAATTTACTGACATTGCTTCGATGGTAACCAGATAAGAAACGAAATTTCTAAAGATACTACGTATAAAAAGTCAAACCTTCTATAGTCATGATAATATAAAATTGAAATTCTGTTACTATTTTTCAAAATTAATTTCCTCTAATACTTCTTTATAAAAGTAGGCAAAAATTTTATACCGTCATTTAGATAATGGCTACTAAATAACAAATAAAAATTGGGAGTTGTCATTTAAAAAAGGTGACAGTGACATCATTATCACCGCGTATATTTCATTATAGAACCAGTAAATGTGCAATTAAAAATAAAGATGACCTGTTTTTAGAATTGTCTTAAAAGTTTAAATTTTACAGCCATTATTCCAAACTTTTTACTCACACAGTATGTTTGTAGTACTCTGTCGCTTGAACACGCAAAAAATTTATTTAAATGTTACTGTATTTGTAAATATGTATAGTGTTTGCTAAGTTTTCTCGATACTTTGTTTAAACAATATTTGCTATACACCCCCTGCAATTAAAAATATTTATAATTTTATTATATTTTTTATAAATATTTATAAATTTTATTATAAATATCAAATTTCTTCCCAACCTTATATTGAACTATGTATTAGACCTTCATTTTATTTATTTGAATTATTTTAGTTTGAATTAATAACGTCTTGGAGAATATATTTGTACAATTATAAATTGCAACCCTGGAGTAATTTTATGTATAGTAGTGGTATAAAAAAAAACTTAAGATGTTTAAATTTCTTTTTATTGTGTTATGTATATACTAATATCTACTCACATATTATATAGAAATTAAATGTAATAAATTTATAAACTCTGTATATTGACAATGTACATAAATAAATATTGCACAGATCAAGTAAACTGCCATTAGATGTGCAAAGTAAAGGTATTTTAGTTTATTTGGTTTATGCTATTTATTAATGAAGCACATATATAAGTGTACCGTGCATGTATAACGTACAGGAACAAGGAAGAATATGTATCGCGTAAAAGTTAAGAGTTAGGAATGTTGTAGCTTATCGATTAGATTAATTTTTGAACGGAATAAGATATCGAAGTCGGGTAAAATTTATATAAAGAGGTATGTACTTTTTGATATAAAAATGATCAATGGTACGACGCTCAGTGGCCAGAGAACAGCTGAATAATATTTATCCACATTGATGATTAGGCAAGTATAATCCTCAAGAGCAACAGTCAAAAACCGCCCAATTGGACACCCCTGTATTTTTGTGGAGTACGTAAAATCTAAGGCATTCGTTACGCACCCCGAATTCAGAGAGGAGTTAACCGATCGAATAAGAGCCCTGTTGATACCAGTATTTCGCCACAAACATTTAACAAAGCTCCTTGAAAATCATTTCGAAACAACTGTAAATGCTCGTCAATTTACCCGCCCGCGGTATCTTACTCCGTTTAAAAATTAAACGCAGTGAACACTTACTGGGTACGTATCTCTGCTCTGTACAGGGTATCCCATTTTCAGTACTTTTGCGGGGTATCTCTCTCATTTTTAAAGATAGAGGGTTGCGGTTTTCAGTTTGTCAAATTAGAGATGGCGCTCATAGCGGAATTGAAAAGTATCACTTTCAAGGCGCCCCTCGTATCTCTGTTACCTTTAAACCTATCGAAGAAGTTAAAACGTATTCTTACAGAATATTTCCCGTAGGATGCATTGGCGTAGTCAGTTTTGGTCGAACAGCTTCCGTTTTTTTTAGTTATGAAGCAAACATATGTTTTTTAAATGGAACACCCTGTACATTACTTCTTATGTTTATTAGCTTCGAAAGTTGATCTTTCCCAGTTCTTCTATAGTTGCTTGACTCCCCTTTCTTTTAGAGAGAAAGTTTCTAACTTATGTTGGCAAAACAGAGGTTGGTTCCCCTGCTGACAAGTAGGATAAAATATGCTTTTTTTGCGTTTTCATATTTCATAAATTTAGTCTACAACTTAATTAATTTTTTTAAACTATTCCCATTTACTGGGGACGATAACCGTAATTTTTATTAAACATCTAAACTTATATGAACAGATAAAAATCGAAAATTTCATATCGAAAGGATAAGTCATCAAGTTATCAATGATAATCGCGAAAGTTTGCATAAAGGGAAAAATCGTCTAATTATGAATGTATTAATTATATTCAGTATGAGCAATGTAGTTCACATAACAAACACACACACACACACACGCACACGCGCACCCACACGTGCACGCGCACGCGCGAGCGACCGCGCCCACGACCGCGACCCGGCCACACACACACGCACGCACGCACCCAACCACCCACCCACCCGCACACGCACACGCACACGCATACGCATACGCACACGCACACGCACACGCACACGCACACGCATACACACGCACACGCACTCTCACTAGCAATCGCACGCGCACGCGCGAGCACCCGAGCACCCCGCCCCGCCCCCGCCACGCACACACACGCACGCACGCACGCAAAAGCTGTAAAATGAGCTAATAAGTCGATTTAGCGATAGTGAAAAAAAAGTCCATTGCATAACCTCCCATCAGGTTTAAACCAAACGATAGTTTCGAAAAAGTAACCGAAAATATAAAACCATATACAATCATTTTTGCAAAAAAGGACTATGTCGTAATATTGATGGCTGGTGGAAATAATACGCTTAAAGGGAAAAAAATTAACAAAACTTCAATTATCAATATCATTTCTTGTTTAACATACACAAATATTTTATTCGTTTCCATTACAATCTGGAAAGGAAGATCGGGATTAAACCACTTAATTTATGACTTAAACATTAGTTTTTATAATTTGGCCAAAACTCATAGAGATGTATTTATTGATGTTAATAAAGTAATTGTACTAAGCAAGGATTACATTTAAAATCTAAACGAAATGATTAGTCAGGTAATTTTAAGAAAGTGCTACATTAGGCCGGTATAGGATTGATCCAATTACGTAAATTTTAGCAACCGACTGCTGAAAAATGTAACACAGATATAACATCCATATAATAAATGAAGTCTATCAAAACGGCCAATTCTCAATCTAATAACCCGCCGCAAAATATTACAAATGACAAGTCCAATAGAAACATTTTATTTCAGTAATATCGACTACAGTTCATACATACATCTGTTAAAAAAAATTGTTGTTAATGTAATTATGCACTTAAATTGTTAAAGCTTCCTTCCTTATAAA
This sequence comes from Vesta saturnalis, assembly GCA_036346205.1. Taxonomy (NCBI): domain Eukaryota; kingdom Metazoa; phylum Arthropoda; class Insecta; order Coleoptera; family Lampyridae; genus Vesta; species Vesta saturnalis. Next base: position 2,169,838 of record JARFJB010002082.1, read on the forward strand.
ACAGAGTTATTGCTTAACGATAAGAAGCCATATCTACTATACCTATCAGAATGACGAATTATTGAAGATATCTTAGATTTAGAGCTATATATAATGATATAGTTTAAAATTTTACACTTGCTAACATTAGGAAAAAATTACTGGCTAGCAGATGTGGAAGTAATGATGTTGGAGAAATATTCTCCAACCCGGTGCATATATAAAAAAAAAATTAATTGCGTTGTAGCACGAGTTTAGTATTTCACAAATATTTAATAATTTATTTTCATTCTCCGAAAATACACGCTCAGTCTCTAAATATAATCATATCCTAAGCTTAAAAAATATCTCTCTCGTTCTCGCTTATAATACTGCTCAAGATGAAGTTGAAAATTATTTAATTGATATAGAGGATAGTAATGATTCCCTAATCAGTTCATGGAAACATGAAGAATAGGTTGTTATGGTACTTAGGTTGACTAAATTGTGTGAAGGTGAAATAGTTTTCTAAACTAAAAGTAGGACAAGGTGGGTATTTGACTAGTTTAAACATATAAGGAGTACTCAAATCAAGGTCACATTTAGATCAAAATTTAAAGCTAAAAATAAAAACTGCTAGGCCATCATATTACAATTCTTAGAAATCTAAATATAGAGTTTTCAAGGTCAAAGAGTAATGACCTGCAGGTTATTATATATCATATTACATTTCTTAGAAATACAAAAATAGAATCAGTGTATGGAAACAAGAAGAATGACAGGTTGTTGCTGTTGTCTATGCTAAAAAGTAAACCAAGGTCAAATGGTATATTACAATTCTTAGAAATCTAAAAATAGAGTGCTCACATGAATCATTTCTTCAACAGTGTTTGGTCCTAGTGCAATTGCGAGCAAGTAAAGTCGTTATAATGCATCTCCTGATGGTAGCAGTTATTCATCATGAGATTCAGATTAGCTTATTGATGCAATTCTCAAAGCACACTCTTCCCTCTACTATAAAACATCGTGATGCACTAATATATAGAAGGGCGGTTCCGGTGTCAACTCAAAATTCAAAAGCGTTTTCGAATCAGTAAAGATGGATCTATCTGCATTGTACAATAGCACTTTCTGTAAATCCTTTACGAACGTAAAAGACTTGGAGGTGGGTGAAAAATATAAAGTGATTGATATGAATACTATCGACACAAAGTATAGTAAACATATTATCTTTGAAACCGAGAACTTTAAGTGCATACTTCCCGTACGATTTTATGAATACTTCAAAGGAGAAGATCGCATTGAAAAGTTTAAACAATATCTGGCTGAGAATGACGTGTACATCACCAGCGCCGGAACTGTAGGAAAGACAACTAATTTAACATTTCTGCAAAAAAAAAATAACATATTTCTATGTATAATTGGTTGGAAATAAATTATATATTTTTTATTGCAAAAAAATGTCTTCCATTTTTTGATTAAACGAAGAGAGTTGCTATTGATGAGACTACATATTGGCTAAGCTCTTCAAGGTTAAAGTTTATTGGTATCATATTACAATTCATAGAAACCAATTTTCAAGGTTAAAGTTTATTGACAAGGTATTTAGAAGGTATCATATTACAGTTCTTATGTTAGGCTCTTCAAGGTTCTTAGTAATAGCAAAATAAGCATTTTTAACCAATGACATATAACTGGCTTTGTGCATGCATAGGTCAAGGTGAGTATTGTCGGACTTTGTGCATGCTCGGTATTGCTCGGCTATCTTCGTGGAGTCTACTCTTCTAGATAAGTTGAAAAGTTATAATCACATATCATTCGCTTCGACATCATGTTTTTCTAAAATGTATATATGTGAAAGCACTGTTTTTGCACAGTAAAATCGCTTACGTATTTACTGTTGTAATAGTGTATGTAAACGTAACCAGAAAATCAATTCTATTTGTTTAAATGTAGAATGTAGAAATACTGCACGATTGCATTAGCGCATATACAACGCGCTAACCAAGACAACTAGACAAATACAGAAAAGTAATGATTGTTATAATTGATGTGCAAGGATTCAAAACAGCAAGAAATATATTTACACCTAAGGAACTAACGATATATAACGGAGAGCAAATTGCCCATCATGCATTCAAGCCTCCATTTCCATGGCACGCCTTGGATAGTGAATTTCAAATACAAGCTAACTGGTTAATTCACAACCACTACTTTATCAAGTGAGAATATGGATATACTTCTCCACATCTATTCCCTCGTATACTTAGTGATTTCATATCAACAACAGATGAGGTGTACGTTGAAGGACGAGAGAATGCTGATTATATTAAAAAATTTTTGAAACCGCGTATTACGTTGTTTGAAGAACAACCTACAACAACTTAATGCATGCTGTTTTTTACATATACAAAGCACTTGCCACTGCGCTTTGGCTCATGTATATCATTTACATGAAAAAACTGTAATGAAATTCTAATAAGTAAAGATTTATTAATTAACATCTATATACATATCTTATTCACATGTATTACCTCAACGCGAGAGAGAGAGAGAAGGGAAGAGAGAGAGAGAGAGAGAGAGGAGAGAGAGAAGAGGGAGAAGGAGAGGGAGAGAGAGAGAGGGAGAGAGAGGGAGAGAGAGGGAGAGAAAGGGAGAGAGGGTGAGAGAGGGGAGAGAGAGGGAGGAGAGAGAGAGAGGGAGAGAGAGGAGGGAGAGGGGAGAGAGAGGGAGAAGAGGGGAGAGAAAGGGAGAGAGGGAGAGAGAGGGGAGAGAGGGAGAGAGAGAGAGAGAAGGGAGAAGAGAGGGAGAGAGGGAGAGAGAGAGAGAGGAAAGGAGAGAGAGAGAGAGGGAGAGAGAGAGTAAGAGAGAGAGAGAGAGAGGGAGAGAGAGAGAGAGAGAGAGAGAGAGGAGAGAGAGGGGAGAGAGAGGGGAGAGAGGAGGAGGAGAGAGAGGAGAGAGGGAGAGAGAGGAGAGAGAGGGAGAGAGGAGGAGAGGAGAGAGAGGAGAGAGAGGAGAGGGGAGAGAGAGGAGAGAGAGGAGAGAGAGGGAGAGAGGGAGGAGGGGAGAGGAGAGAGAGGAGAGAGGGGAGAGAGGGAGAGAGGAGAGAGAGGAGAGAGAGGGAGAGAGAGGGGAGAGAGGGGAGAGAGGGAGAGGAGGAGAGGAGAGGGAGAGAGAGGGAGAGAGAGGAGAGAGAGGGAGAGAAGGAGAGAGAGGGAGAGAGAGGAGAGAGAGGGAGAGGAGAGGGAGAGAGAGGAGAGAGGGAGAGAGAGGGAGAGAGGGAGAGAGGGGAGAGAGAGGAGAGAGAGAGAGGAGGAGAGGGAGAGGAGAGGGAGAGAGAGGGAGAGAGGAGAGAGAGGGAGAGAGGGAGAGAGAGAGGGAGAGGGAGAGGAGAGAGAGGGAGAGAAGAGGGAGAGAGAGGGAGAGAGGGAGAGAGAGGGAGAGAGGGAGAGAGGGAGAGGAGGGAGAGGAGAGAGGGAGAGAGGAGAGAGGAGAGGGGAGAGTGGGAGAGAGGGAAAGAGGGAGAGGGAGAGAGAGGGAGAGAGGGGAGAGAGGAGAGAGAGGAGAGAGAGGGAGAGAGGGAGGGAGAGAGGGGAGAGAGGGAGAGAGGGAGAGAAGGAGAGAGAGGGAGAGAGGGAGAGAGAGAGGGAGAGAGAGGGAGAGAGAGGGAGAGAGAGGGAGAGAGAGGGAGAGAGAGGGAGAGAGAGGCAGGGAGAGGGAGAGAGAGGGTGAGAGAGGGAGAGAGAGGGAGAGAGGGAGAGAGGGAGAGAGAGAGAGACATACCATGCATATTGGCATCAGGTGTGTATGAAACTCATTTTACACAAATGCTTATTTGCTCATATGCTCATTTTTACGCACACTATTGTAAAAGCATCGCCACAATGCGGTAAAATGGCCAGTAAATTGTAAGCTTTCAAAAACATAGCAAAAATATATGAAGTATAAAGTAATAAAATATGTTTAAGGAAACTTGGCTTTACACCTTTTCTGATGAAATACATGTCCAAGACAACGTTATTTTTACATTTTTGGTTAAAATTGTAAGGTACGCCATCTCTCGATAACTTCAACAGCGATGACGATAATTGACAGGCTTGACAGGAGTTAGTAAAATTTGAAATTTTAGCAATTTATTAATGTTGGTGATATCACCAGTTGTTGAATTTACCAGAAAATAATTTGATATTGTTTTATTCAATACCATTAAACGGAACATTATTAAGGACGGTTCATTTTTTGTAACATAATTACGAGTGCTTTTTTTCTATGTTTTATAAACAGTACCTATACTAATAGAAAGTTTCAATTTATGTGGTTTAATAGAAATATCCTTATTTTATTAATTAATTAAGATAAATTCAATTTTAGTATAGCGAAAATTTGGAACGTTTATCCAGCCCCTGGAGGATAGGCAAAAGCGCGCGCATACAGTGTTCTGATTGCGGTCTGTTTCTTTTCGGGGGCCGTTTCAACTCCTGGGCGTGGTTTTATCCCTTAATTAAGGTCCTTTTTGCAATATTAAGGGCCGTTTTGGCGGTCTAACCCCTAAGTGTTGGTTAGCCTTATGTACAAAGTAAGCGGTCGTTCATAGGAGCTAGGTATATATAGTGGGAGAATCGTTAACTGAAGGTTATGAAGAATTGTTAGCTCTGCTTCTTGATTTTATCAAGAGTGCTTTGTTTGAGATTGATTTGTTTGATTTGATCGAGGTTGATTGATTTGGTTTGATATGCTTCGGCTGATTTTATTGGTCGATCTGTTGATTTGATTAATTTCTGTCTTTTGACAAGGGGGGATTTCAAATTTCTCGCCAAAACAAAATGACTGTCAAAATTTAAATAAGACTCATAATTAAAACAGATTAGTAACGACTTAGGACGTTCAGGCTTGCTTATAAATCTAAGGCCTATTTTGACAGAAGTGTTTCCTCTAAGGCAGATCTTGTACATAAAATATTTTAATTAGCATTTTTCCATTTCCAATAACGCCAGTCCTTATTACAGAAAACATTCATTAGAAATCTCAAAATAGTATTACTTATAACCAATGATTAAAACCCTTTATCTTTTTTATTTATAAATTTAATTATGACTCATAATTAAAAACAAAATATATTGCGCATAACGGTGGACTAAGTCCTGGAAACGGGTGTAGACGTCTTATACCTATCTCACAAGTTAGAACTAGGGCCCCTTATTTCAAATTTCCCCCCATAACCATTACAGTGATCTGTACGTAGTTTTAAAATATACAGCTAGGCAACTCTATTACAGAAAACATTCATTAGTCTATACACAAGTAGATGGCGCCACAGACAAATTCAAATTTTGGGGCAAGGGGGCTATGACAGGGGCTAAGGCCCGAAAACAAGTTCGGAAGAGTTATACCTGCCTTACAAGTTAGAATTTGGGCCCCTTATTAGAATACAAATTCAAATTCCCCGTCATAACCAAACCGAACACAATCATTACTCGGTACGCTACTAGATGGCGCCACAAACAAACTCAAATTTTGGGGCAAGGGGGATAAGACGCGAAAGCAAGTTACGACGCCCTATATAAGTTAGCGTTAGGCCCCCCTTATTAGAATACAAGCTCAAATTTCTCGCAATAAACAATCAGAATGTAAAGACTTAAATACAAATTCAAATTTTGCGCCAAGGGAGCCAGGGGGCGAAGCCACTGGAGCAAGTTGCGCAGCCCTGCACCTGTCTTACAAATTAACATTAAGGCCACCTTATTAGAATACAAATGCAAGTTCCCGCCAAAACAAAATGGGCGATGGTCTTGATTATGACGTAATTAAAAGGGTTATGATGATACAATTTAATTATGTCTCGTAATCAAAATAGTTGCTGGTTTATAACTCATAGTTAAAACCAATGCCGCTTAGAACACAAAATTCAAATTTCCAATCGTAAACAATCAGAATACAGAGAATTAGCCGTCCAATCAGAGCACAAATGCTGAGTAGTGGGACTAGGGACTAATCAGAATCTAAAGGGGCTGGCACAACCAATCAGGTAAAAGGTGGTGACGTGGTCTAGCCTTATCCCCGCCTACGTACAGCCAATCAGGTGAAAGGAATGGGTTTGGCCCACCTTAATGAAGTCCTAAGGGCCTTATCTATTCTAAACCTCCCTCTTAACCAAGCCAAAATGGCCTCTAGACCACACCCCAGGGGCATCCAAAACTCCTATGCAGGGGTTAGATCGCCAAAAAGGCTCTTAATATTGCCAAAAGGACCTTAATTAAGGGCGAAAACCACGCCCAGGGATTGAAAAGGTCCCCGAAAAGAAGCCGACCCCAATAAAAACACTGTATGCGCGCGCATTTACCTATCCTCCAGGGATGGACTGACAAAAAGCTCTTAATACAGCTAAAGGACCCTAATTAGGGGTTAAAATGCCATCAAAGGGTTGAAAATTCCATCAAGGGGATGAAAAACGCCCCCGAAAAGAAGACATGGTGGTGGGATATGGGCACGGCCACGTGGGCGTGACCTCCCCATCACTGATGACGTTACATCCTATTCTACCCTCATTACACTAACTACAAAATAACCCGAAAAAATGTGGAAAACATTGAAGACGTTAGTAAATAGTAAACCAGTTGATGAAAACACATTAGTTCGTTTCAATTCTAATTTATTCAATCAACATTTTATTAATAGCGTTGAAAACCTAATGAGAAGTAAATATATGACTAACTCGAATTCAAATGAACTGCCTAATAGTGAATGTCATTTGGAATCATTTAAACTTTTAATCATTCATGAGCTAAGAGATTTTGTATTTCAATTAAAAATTAAGCACAACGAAGATCTAAATGTAGAACTAGTAAAAAATCTATTTAATGTAATCGGTTACCAATTGCTAGAGCTGTTCACTTGAAACATCCTCATTGTCATCTGAGTTGAAAGTAAGTAAAGTAATTCCGATCCCTAAACAAAATGTCCGATTGAGGTAGAAAATTTACGTGACATTCATTTATTACCCTCAATTGAATAACCAATTGGAGTTGTACTACATAATCAAATACTCAACTGCTTTGAATCTAACCAACTACTATATGTACGACAATACGCATTTAGAAAAAAACATCTTGCGAAACTGCTTTACAATTGATTATTAATCAATGGAAAAAGCACTTAGATGACAACAAATATATAGTATCAATTTTCTTAGATTTTAAAACAGCGTTCGAAACAATAAGCAGAAGTATTTTATTAAAAAAAGCTTAATGGTTTGAAAATTACCTTTCAGATCTTTTCCAGCTTGTAAATTTTAAAAATGTGAAACCTTCCCGTTTAAAAACTCACTTTGGTGTGCCACAAGGTAGTGTACTGTAGCCACTATTATTTATTATTTACATAAACGATATATATTACATATGAAAAAAATCACAAATCAATCTGTTTGCCGATGATACTCTATGCTGTAAAATAAAAACCAGATATTTTTAAATGTAACAAACACAAAAGCAATTTTATTCGCGTCAAAACAAAACAAAAAAAAAGCTAAAATAAAACAGTTTATTATATCTTTATGTAACGAAATTCTTGAATGGGTAAATAGGAATAATTTTAGATGGACGTTTAACTTTAAACAATTATATAGTAAATTAAATAAAAGAGTAGAATATTTAAGTCGCATCTCTAATTCTATTTCATTACATGCTACAATAATTATATACAACACGATTATACGATCATGCATTTTTTTATTTAAACGGAGGACAAAAAGAGCTATTGCAAAAACTTCAAAACAAAAGTATGCGTGCAACAGTGAAATGTAGTAAATACGCGACAATTAACGAAATGCTGCAAAGTTTGCATGGATTTCGATAGCAAGCCAAATTAAACTAGAATGCATGACATTTATATACAAAATTAAATAGTGATACACATGAGTATGATACGCGTAGTAAATCGGAGATGAGGTCTCGGCGTACATACAAAAGTGGTACGCAAAGATGTATTTTCTATAAAGGAACTCAAAATTATAATAAATTACCTATCACTGTAAAACAATCTGGAAGTGTAAGAGAATTTAACAGAAATTATATGTTGTTCATAAAAAATAAATAAAATATGTGATATTTGATTGTTTCCTATTTACTTATCTATATATGAAATTAATTTAACTTTGTAGGGTTTCCCTATGTCTTATTTTATTTTGCTATATTGCGTTCATAATGCTTTTATTACGATATGTTATTACGAAGTGTGGTTCATTACGATACGCAAACAGTATTATTATCGGATTAGTAACACTGTCAAAATTTAATAAATGTTAACGTAAACACTTAGAGCAAACGCCAAATACAAAGACACCTGCGCAGAAACCGAATATTGCATTAAAAAGAAATGGAATAATGATATGAGTGAGAACCAGATATTATGTTCCGTCCACAAAATGTAGTGTTGTTTATTGTTTTCTAACAGTTTTTTTCAAAACTCCTTCCGTTTCAGCACCTTTTATTTACAAGTAAGTTGTATTTGTAATCCACAGTAATATGTATTAATATAATATATTGATTTAGTTCGTTGTTTATAATGGGTGATGCGAGTACATCGTCTGATAGTACATCAAACATTCCATCAAAGAAGCGGCGTGTCTTATCGCAAGATGCCCGCGAAATTATTTGGAATGTTTATCAGTTTCATAAAAATATGAATGAAGGTATGTCATTATTGTACGATTAACATCTGTCAGTTTTTTCACGATTACATTTCTGTACAGTTAGCGTTCTTGATATCATTGTGAAAGCAACTGGAGTATCTAAAAATACCGTCGTTAGAATGATTAGAGAAGGGAGTGCAATTCAACGTGGTGAAATAGAATCGTTCAAGACTTCTCATAAAAGAATGAAAACCGCACCAAGATCATCAGTCGATAATTGTGGGGAACAAGTCATTCGACGCATTGTACACAATGAATTTGCTCGAAAAGTCAGTTATTGTTATGGATAATGCAAGTTATCACAACACGTTAGCAGTTAAACATCCAACTTTTAGCAGTAAAAAAATGGAAATGATAACTTGGTTACAATAACGAGGGATGATCAATCCCAAACAAAAGTGGAGCTGTATGATTTAAAAAAATGTAATAAACGGAGCTACACGGAATATTCAATTTTCTGCTATATTTGCGAAACATGATCACTCTGTATGTCGACTACCTCCATACCACCCGGAGCTAAATTCAATAGAAAAAATATGGGCCATTGTAAAAGCTTGGGTGGCATCGAGAAACACAACTTTTAAATTAGCCGATGTTGAAAAACTTACTCGTGAAAAGTGTTCGATGGATTTGGAGAGCCACTGGCAAGAAGTGTGCCGTCATGTTAAAGAAATTGAAGAGGAATACATTAATAAAGAGCATATTATGGATGTCGTTTGTGAGGAATTTATTATACGTAGGAGTGGAGACTCGTCGGATGAATCTGATTTTATATCAGATTATGATAACGAAAAAATAAGTGGAGAGTAATTGTGTAATATTTTATTGTATTTATATTGTTAATTTCACATTGCGCATGTGTTGTTCATGTTCTTAGATATGTTTCTAAAGGCACTTTAACTTCTTAAGCACTTTTTAAACACTTAGTCTATGATCTACCAACATAACGTCTTCGTACCATAACCCTTTTTATAGTTCGCAGAGTTTTTATGCGTTGTACCAATTATTATACATGTTCTACACATTAGGATTATTGTACTTCATGTAATCAATATCTGTTATGTGTTTAATTGCTTAATTATATTGATTTATATGTGAAATTTCTTATTTATCTTTAACACACTAATATGTATCGTGTTGACCTTTTCAACATGCTGCTGCCATAGCTCAATGCTTTTATGAATACAACATCATTGTGCAAACCCCATAAAACCTGTTTTGTTGCATAAAAACCATCTGTTTATATTCGTATACTATATTTTCCTCATAACAAATTATATAACTTCTTCAACTTTATTTGAATTCGATAAAACTCTACCCCCTCTATTACACCTATTTATAACCATCGCAGTATAAAACTGTTTAGACACGAATTATTTATTTACCCTTAGAACTGTGGTTAATAATTCAAATGCGAATTACAACATTTCCGAGTAAATCTATGAACAAGTAACATAACCTTACTTACTTTTCACAATTAAATAAATGTTTTTTTTGTTTAAATTGTCCTAATTATAAAATATAAACATCATAATTAAGAGGTTATTAACTAAAAAATGTACAAAACGTAACTTTTTCTTTTCTTGAAAAAACTAATATTTTCCGGTCGAATAGTAGGTACACGGTCACGTGATTTTTTCGCGTAGCTTGGTGTCTTCGTATTTAGCGTTTAGTCTAAGATAACCTAACACTTTAACTGTTAAATACGAATAAAAAGCTCTTAATATACTATTTTTTTAATGTCTTTATGTACTGTTTTACCTTTACGGTTAGCTTTACATATTATCGTTTATTTTAACTTTGCACCAATTTTACCCACATTTGATTTGTACAATTATTATAAGTTTCGTTATGAACGAATTAGTTCAAAAGTAAATATGTAATTGAAAATTATTATTAATTTTATTAAATACATAAATAAAAAGTTTACCTTGAGTAGGATTTGGAACTACGACCTGTACTGTGCTAGAGTACCGCACTAACCAACTGCGCTATCGAGATTCAAGCCCCAGTCGATGCAAATTTTGTCTTTATGTATGTAGAACTGATGTAAATTCTAAATATAATGAGATTGTAATCAAATTACTTATATTAATATAAGTAATTTGATTGTAATCTCATTATATTTAGAACTAACGTGGAGCTTCGCTCCGCGCTATGCACAACGCACCTCAATAACCGTTTACGATATTTATTTAAAAGTAAAATTTTTCTTAAAAAAATTTTCAGTTGTGAAAAAATGCTAAAATTATGCTTTTTTTTTAGTTAGAAGAATAATTTGTCGTTTCGTTGACAAGATCATGCTAGAGTCACAACAATTTTTAATACAGTTATTTTTGTTATTTTCACGTATAAAACATAGGGGATACCTTAAAAATTTTGAAAATTTCAAAATTCGGGAAAATCAAAATCATGAATACATCGAATGTACCTATTTTATTGGTCTAAAGCCATCTTTGCATTATTGCCTTTCTAATGAATTTTGAGCACATCGGTTGGATGATTTCAAAGTCTATAATGGACATAAGTAGAAACAATTTTTGTGTTTTATAGATATAGATTTACATCAGTTCTACATACATACAGACAAAATTTACATCGATTTGGGCTTGAATCTCGATGGCGCAGTTGGTTAGCGCGGTACTCTAGCAAAAGTACAGATCATAGTTTCAAATCCTACTCGATGTAAACTTTTTATTTATGTATTTAATAAAATTAATAATAATTTTTATTTGTACAATGTTTCAATGTCTTTATACGTTGTACTGATTCTTATTTACCTATATACCTAACTTTATTTTTATGTTATTTATAGTTTTATTCCTACATTTACGGTTAGTTTTATCTACATTTATTTATTTATTGTTATCGTCTGTTTATATGTGTTAATGTTGTTTTAAGCGTAACATATATTGCTAATAAATCGTTCACTACTAATAACATATAATTTACAATAACTCTTTGCCACAATGAAATTGGACTACAAATAAAGATTATAGGCATTGTGAAATAAAATAAAAATTATAGTTACTAAATTATCAATTAGAATATGTTTGTGGCTTACTAATTTATAACGTACCGTATCAGAATAAATGCTTTTAAACTGCAACTCTATTTGAATACATAAGAGATGTATAAAGTTCAATGTTTCAAACACAAAAAAAGGTAGATTTCAAACCCGAATTTAATTTTTAAGGAATTAGTACTTACTACTGAATGCCAAATTCTGTCATGCAAGAACTTTATGTAATTATACACGTACACGTTCTAAGTATATAGGTATATCACCATATCACATGCACAAAACAAGTAGTAATGACTGAAATTGCTACTTTGGTTTATTTTTAAATATGGAGTTTGTATACGAATAGATTATTATGTAATGTAATGTGTGTATTTTATTGTAATTTTCAATTCTGTGAACAGTGTAAATGTAATGTAAGAATTGTGTGCCTTGCTTTGCATAATAAAATTAAGCATTGTTTAAATTTCACACATAGTATATTAACTCCAACAACCATATACGCTTAATATACAGAGCCCTCAAATCCAACGTTGTTAGAGAAATGTCGATAATTATACCGTGGCATAAATTACAGAACCCTATAATATTCACATTACGAAGAATGGTTTTTTTCTTTCGTTATTTTTTTTATTTTCTTAATAAATCTTAGTTACAGTGTTCGTGAACTTTTAAACACCACGTACAGTAATTTTCTTAATGTGCCCTTCAAGGAAAACTGTATGTATAATTGATCACCGCAGTGTGGAATGAAAATTTTAATAAAATACCTACTGGCAGATATAAATAACGAAACGCGTAATACAGTGATAAGTATTGATGAAATTTTCAGTGATAATATCCCATGCGCATTGATAATTATACGAATTAATTTTATCACAGTTTTCGAAACCAAATTGCTTGGTAGCAGCCTTAGCGATGTTTGTCATAATGACGTTTATGACAATCTACTAACAAGTTTGCCATGGTCAACACTATTTAAATAAATTATCTATTCAAAGAAATGTTTTCCAAAACAAACGTCCAATTAAAGCCATCCATTTTTACTCACATGCACGAAATTAACCAACAATAAACTTCGGTTACTAAGCAATACAGCATTGTTGCCAGTCAGTTACAGGGACCGCCATAAAGTTGGACACATGTAGCAAAAATTTTTATTATTGAAATTTCTAAAATACTCTATTGGCGGTTCGTTTCTGCAAGTGTCACAACCAAAAAATCCATTGTGCATTTGTCACGTGACCATAGATTTGTCGGGAATTTTAAAAAATGTTAACTGTGATGCCGATAAATGGATCAAATTGACATGATATCGAAAAATTGTATTGAGAAAATGTATTTAAAATGTAGTAAAGACCCCATATACCAATCGTATTCTTTAAATTTTCCTCTCACAAATTGTCTATTTTACAAACACTTGATTAATTTTGACCTAAAATTATGTAATTTATGTTATTAAAACTATTTCCAGGTAAAACAAGATGTTATGATGTTGCGTAATAAAAGCAGAGGGGAATAAATGGTATTTTTTATTTGTTTCTGATTTGGTCGAAAATTGGTATATAGGGTCTTTGTTGCGTTCTACATACATTTTCTTAATACAATTTTTCGATATCTCGTCAATTTGACCCATTTTTCGGCATCACAGTTAACATTTTTCAAAATTCCCGCCAAATCTATGGTCACGTGACATTATGTCACAATGGATTTTTTTGTTGTCAGACATGCAGAAGCGTACCGCTAATAGAGTTTTTCAGAAATTTGAATAATAAAAATTTTTCCCACATGTGTCCAACTTTATGGCGGTCCCTGTGTATACACAGGGTGTATACACAGTGAAAAGTATGGAATATTTTATATATCTCGGTAAGATTTAGTTAGTGGTTTCTTAAAAAAAAACGAGCAGCGAATATCACTACAATTTTTTTAAATAACAAGATACCCCTACTCATTTGGTGAAGATGTTTTTTCTCTTTTCAATGATATAAAACATACTTTTTTTATGAGAAAAAATCCAAAAATGATCGTAGAGTTATGTTTACCCTTTGAGGCCAGAATTATTTTTTTTATCTCATTGACTTGTTAGATGTGAAATTATAGCTGTAAGGACTTAAATAAAAAAGTTATACCAAAAAATATTTTTCTGAGTTCGGGATCAGCGCTCAGAAGGTGTCCTATGGTATATGACACTAGGCAAAAGTAGACCTTTTTTATTTCCAAACACAATAAATTTACATTTTATTTTTCATGAAATAGAGCAAAGCAGTTTTTTTGTCATTTAGGCAAAGTCCGAAGTTGCAGGTTGAGCAACTCCACGATGATTCATGAGGCTCTTTTCTCGAACTGCAATGGGTACAACTTCTTGGTTTTCCATCTATTGGCATATGAGCACACTTGTCAAACTTAACTTCTAGAGGTACTGTTGGTTTATAATTACTCAAAGGTTCAACATTACTTTGTTTTCGGCCCTTCTTTGGTAAATCCGGCTTAGCTCCAATCAACCCAAGCGCAACTGACAGTCTAAAGGACTTCAAACTAAGTGTTTTGGTATCCAATCTCTACTTGTATAAAATGTATGAGTTTACTAATGAAACATCAACAAAATACCAGAGGATCCAACGCCACCATTTTTTTGATTTTCGATCTACTTCATAAATGGATTTGAGCATCTTGTCTACAAAGCCCATATTGGCATTGTAGTCCTTTACTAAGTTAGGACATGATATTTCATGCAATGTTCCATTCTCGTTTCTTCTGGATACAGTGACAACATTTGTGGGATTATCATGGTTACTAATAAATATAAATATAAATAGTATCTTTCCTTCCTGTTCTTACTGTCCCACACGCATAAATAAGGTTATTCTGAAGGTATTTTTCAAGATCGACGGAATTAAAAAGTAAGTATCAAAATACAAGTAGTCGCGATCAAATCCTGTGTCAAGTCTTTCACGACTCTTGCACCCAAATTCCTTTCTGAGGCGTCAAAGACCTATCCAGTATAAATCTGGAATTTACAAACGTATCCGCTTTCGTCGGCTCGAATCCAAACTTTATAGTCGCGCTTGATGAGCTTCATCGGTACATATTGGCGTAATGAGCTGCGGCCTTTGAATTTGATCATCGACTCATCTACTGCCTGATGCTTAGATGGTTTATAAGATGAAATGAAAGTGTGGGAAAGCTTTTCTAACATTGGCCTAATTTTGTATAATTTATCAAAATTTTCTTCTTTTGCCCTCGACTACACTGAATTATCGTTCAAATGAATATTTCTTGTCAGCCATATGAATCGATCTCGAGAGATACATGAACTTATAAAAGTATCCCTCAGTTCTCGTCTCGATGACCAGTAGTCTCTCATACTAGGCAGTGGTTTTATGCCCATAAGTAAGTTTATGGCTAAATAAACTTTAATTTCTTCCGCACTGGTCCTTAGGAAAGACTTCTGATCGCCCCCGCTGTTTTGAAGAGCGTATAAATTAGTCTGAAAGGCGATATGTTGAATCAAATCTACAGGAAAGATATGAAGAAATACACCCGTTGGGCTTTCTAAATTGTCTGGAATACACGGGCATGACACTTCCTCTAATTGTTTTTTAATTATATTTCCTGCATCACATGTCCAAATCGGAGAGTTATCACGTAAAATTCTTGTACTAAGTTCAGCCAAAGTAACTTCTTCCTCACTATCATATGCCATTTCCTCTTGCTCGATCGGTTCGTCAGCTTGATCGTCTACCTCTGGCAAAATGTCATGGGCAAAAACAATACCCATGGCGTCTATACCGAAATCAGTATTATTTTCCATATTTTTTCCTTAATCAGTTACTTCGAGATCATCATCAGATATATCAACATCGAAATCTATACCACATGGAACTTCGTCCAACAAAGTGAATAATTGATCATTGGTCAAAGCATCTAAATCGCTATACTTGAAAACCCGTTTACCTGAAAAAAGTTAACATTTGCCTAGTGTCCTTACAACATGACCACATATTTAAATTCAAGATTTCTAACGTTTAAATTATATTTTTCGCTAACTGCCGTAAACTAAGGTTCTAAGAACCATTTACCAACATATAATAAGAATGACTTACCTGCCATCTTGCAAAACACCATAAAAAAAATTAAAATATCAGGAAGAAAAGCATAGCGTCATCATACCATGTGGAAAACAACGGAATACTACAATATTCGGAAGTTTAGAGCGTCGCGCATAATTAAAAACAGGTGGAGATCGCCACAGACAAGCCCCTCCTATTTGTGGGTTAGCGGCGAAGACACTAGGTATTTAAATAAAAATTAATTGATTTGTATCTCAGGCCTTGGGACACTAGGACACAAAGGGTTAAGTTATTACGCAATCAACAATGTTAACATAATAAGTGAATTAATCTGAAATAACTCTAACAATTTTATTTCACGTTAATATCAATCTGGACACAACACAAAAAAAACGAAATTACAAC
This sequence comes from Vesta saturnalis, assembly GCA_036346205.1. Classification (NCBI taxonomy): domain Eukaryota; kingdom Metazoa; phylum Arthropoda; class Insecta; order Coleoptera; family Lampyridae; genus Vesta; species Vesta saturnalis. Next base: position 2,185,982 of record JARFJB010002082.1, read on the forward strand.
AGATATTCAAATTGAGCACCGTTCACAACCTGGCAGTGATAAATTCTACGTTGAAATTCATCAACCGCATTTGAAACAGCTTCAGGTGTGATGACATTCATTCTCTGCACGAATGCCATTTTTTAAGCTCTCAATGTGTCCAAGCCTGTTTACGCAAACCTTACTTTTAAGGTCGCCCCAAAGGAACAAATCCAGCGAAAATCTGGTGACCGAGGTAGCCATTCTACTGGATCGCTTCTGCCTATGCAACGATTTGGACCGGTACCATTATATATTCATTTGGGTAAAACAGCTAATGCAGGTACTACCTCAAATCGTAGAAAATTTAGATAAACCTCGGCCGTTAAATTGCCTTCAAAAAAATAAGGTCCGAGAATCTAGTTTCCCATCATTCTTGTCCACACCTTAACTTTCCGCTGGTACTGGGTGTGTCCTAGATACCAGTTAGGATTTGTTAAAGACCAGTATCGTGTGTTTTGCATATTAACTGTGTCGTTTAATCAAAACGTGGCCTCGTCAGTCAGAATATTTTTGAGAAAATTGGCATTGCCTTCAAGTTAGTGGGTTATTTCTTAACAAAATTCGAAGCTGAGATCCAAGTCGTCTGCAAATAACTCCTAAACTACACACGCTTCGAATGGATGCCACTTTTCTCTTTTTTAGGACGCTGTATACAGTGGATTTGCTTGTATTACAATCTAACGCAATTTGTCTGACGGAAACATGTGGATTTTGCACGACGGCCAACATCACATTTTCACTTTCTTCATTATTTAAGACTGTAGCTCTGCCCGTTTTAACAGAGCCCGTATCTTGAAATTTGTGCCAAATTTTACTTACAATTGATTTCGTAATGTCAAATTAGGGGTACAAATTGTTAAACAAATTACAACTTCTGCCTGCGTCCTCCTTCTTTCTCCATATCCTAGAATCATTAACATTTTAGTATGTTGCTTTAGGATAAATGAGCCATTTCTGTTTACTTCAAACGCGTATTTTACTCACAAATGGATGTTAAAGAATCTAAAGTAACTTTTTACTTCAAGTGTACGTACTACCTTAACAGTTCTAAGACGCAATTAATTGTTTCGACAATTAAAAGCAATCATAGGTATTGAGATTAGTGAATATTAAAATAAACTTAACAACACTCTACCATCATTTTTCCCCTTTGTCTCAAAAACTAGTTCAGTAAAAGTACTAAAGTTTTATATCATTGAAGCTCCTTTGTTTTTTAAGAAACCACTAACTAAATATCCTCCTGTAATGAAGAACTAAATACTAGACAACTTTTATTTCAGACATTCTTTGATAAAATAAATATTTACCGAGATATATAGAATATTCCATACTATTCGGACACCCTGTATATATATATATATATATATATATATATATATATATATATATATATATATATATATATATATATATATGATCTACCCACGTTCTATGGGTAACTGTTATTATAAAAGCTAGAAAATCAGTTAAATTAGCAGAGTTGGTCAGTATTGAAAGGGGAATCTAATGCCAATGAGAGACTACTGAGATGATCGTACATAATTCATATAATATTTAAAATCATAAAAGTTTCACAAACGCATTTCATAGATACTTTAAAGCTAAATACGATAAACTGAAAGAAACATGTTTTGCGTTAATATGTTTTGAGCTACTCGAGGTAAATTTTTTATTTATGTATTTAATAAAATTAATAATAATTTTTAATTAATTTATTCGTTCATAAAAAAACTTATAATAAATTAATATTAGTCAAGTTGCTTTGGTATGTGTGAATCCTTGCGATATTGCAGGCTCACATTCCATTAATATGAGTAATTTGATTATTATCAGTTCTACATACATAAAGATAAAATTTACATCGATTGGGGCTTGTACTTCGATAGCGCAGTTGGTAGCGCGGTACTCTAGCAAAGTACACGTCGTAGGTTCAAATGTTACTCGAGGTAAAATTTTATTTATGTATTTAATAAAATTAATCATAATTTTTATTTATGTATTTAATAAAATTAATAATAATTTTTAATTACAAATAAACATATTAATTGTTAGGAATTGTTGAAAATATAGTTTAAATATTTATTATCAACGTTCTTAGTTGACAACCACTTCCTGCATTAGCTTTACTGTTTGCAAAATTTACAATGAAAAAGTTAAACAATATTTTTTATATTAATTTGACTCTCACTATAACAAATAGTTACTGGCTATCCTGTAATAATGGTTATAAGGTCCAAAACAGATTAAGTAGTAGTACTTACTTTTCCCGCTCCTTTATGTTTTATAAAAATAAAGTCAGTGTATTTGGAAATTCCATCAGATAATTAGTACAATTTTTAATTGCCTTTATTATAATATCTGTGTTATGGATTTTTCATAGCAATTTGTTTAAATCTATTTTTATATTTTAAAAGAATGAATAAATTTTGAACGAGTGAACCTTTATTACGATAACTAAATATGTTATAAAGATATTTAAATATATTTCTATTATTCTAATTGCGATAATGAATTTGTCTTATATATTTTTAACTTAATAAAGTCTTAACCTTATAGAGATAAAAACACATTTTGGTTGTATATATGAGGGTCCCAATGCTCCGCCCCTGTTTACCACGTCTTCATAAATTGGGGTGGGATTCATACCCTTTTTTAAGAGGTATTCAATTGCCGCTGTTTGTTTGATACGATCCATTTTTAAACTGCTATGACAGTTTGTCTGAAACACACAACTGCTGTGACAGATACGGACTTGATTTTGTGCATGCTCTGCAAGCACATATCGGAAATGAAGATGCTCGTCGTTCAGAGTTATACTAATAATCTTAGTTGCGTTAAACGGTATATCAAATAGAGAAGTATTTTGGACGCCACTCTGCCTTAAATCGTGCAATACGAATACGAATACGAGTACGAATACGAGTACGAGTACGAGTACGAGTACGAATACGACTACGAATAAGAATACGAATACGAATACGAATACGAATACGAATACGATTACGAATACGAATACGAGTACGAGTACGAGTACGAGTACGAGTACGAGTATGAGTACGAGTACGAGTACGAGTACGAGTACGAGTACGAATACGAATACGAATACGAATACGAATACGAATACGAATACGAATACGAATACGAATACGAATACGAATACGAATACGAATACGAATAAGAATACGAATACGAATACGAACACGAATACGAATACGAACATGAACTCGGACATGGGCACCGACGCCGCCACCGATGCAGACGCAGGTGCAGACGCAGGCGCAGGTGCAGACGCGGACGCAGACGCAGTTGTAGACGCGGACGAGCTCGGCGAACACATACACGTACACGAACACGAATACGAACACGATCACAAACACAAGCACAAGCACAAGCACAAGCACAAGTACAAGCACAAGCACAAGCACAAGCACAAGCACAAGCACAAGCACAAGCACAAGCACAAGCACAAGCACAAGCACAAGCACAAGCACAAGCACAAGCACAAGCACAAGCACAAGCACAAGCACAAGCACAAGCACAAACACAAGCACAAGCACAAGCACAAGCACAAGCAACATACACGTACACGTACACGTACACGTACACGTACACGTACACGTACACGTACACGTACACGTACACGTACACGTACACGTACACGTACACGTACACGTACACGTACACGTACACGTACACGTACACGTACACGTACACGTACACGTACACGTACACGTACACGTACACGTACACGTACACGTACACGTACACGTACACGTACACGTACACGTACGTACACGTACACGTACACGTACACGTACACATACACATACACATACACATACACATACACATACACATACACATACACATACACATACACACACATACACATGGGTGTTGGGAGATGATGAATAAACTCAGAACAAGGTGAACCAATTTGAATGAAATTTGGTTTTGGGTTATCTATTTGATGATCCGAGAAAAAATGTGGAGGGGGATGATTAGGGAATTTGGTATGCAGGCAGTTTTGGGTACGGGGTTTTTTTGTTATATATATTTTTTATCTGAAGAAAAATGGATCGAAAAACATATCATTGGGAGGCGTAACAACGCGCGACGGGTTTTCTGTAAAATTAAATGATATACGGTATTTTTCTTTCTGATACGAGAAAATTATACTGTTATTTACGAATACGAATACGAATACTAATACGAATACGAATACGAATACGAATACGAATACGAATACGAATACGAATACGAATACGAATACGAATACGAATACGAATACGAACACGAATACGAATACGAACATGAACTCGGACATGGGCACCGACGCCGCCACCGATGCAGACGCAGGTGCAGACGCAGGCGCAGGTGCAGACGCGGACGCAGACGCAGTTGTAGACGCGGACGAGCACGGCGAACACATACACGTACACGAACACGAATACGAACACGATCACAAACACAAGCACAAGCACAAGCACAAGTACAAGCACAAGCACAAGCACAAGCACAAGCACAAGCACAAGCACAAGCACAAGCACAAGCACAAGCACAAGCACAAGCACAAGCACAAGCACAAGCACAAGCACAAGCACAAGCACAAGCACAAGCACAAGCACAAGCACAAGCAACATCCACATACACATACAGATACACATACACGTACACGTACACGTACACGTACACGTACACGTACACGTACACGTACACGTACACGTACACGTACACGTACACGTACACGTACACGTACACATACACATGCATATACACATACACACACATACACATGGGTGTTGGGAGATGATGAATAAACTCAGAACAAGGTGAACCAATTTGAATGAAATTTGGTTTTGGGTTATCTATTTGATGATCCGAGAAAAAATGGGGAGGGGGATGATTAGGGAATTTGGTATGCAGGCAGTTTTGGGTACGGGGTTTTTTTTTGTTATATATATTTTTTATCTGAAGAAAAATGGATCGAAAAACATATCATTGGGAGGCGTAACAACGCGCGACGGGTTTTCTGTAAAATTTAAATGATATACGGTATTTTTCTTTCTGATACGAGAAAATTATACTGTTATTTACATTAAAAATAATGTAAAAACCACCTCCGAAACTGACAAAAACGTTGCTAACGGTTTAACCACTCAGCAGAACTCGCTAGATCAGCTGCGTGCGATCACGCAGGGAATATTTTTTTCTTCTGAAAGCAACAACTTTGTCCCCTTCTGTTCTACAAATAAAATATCTGGTGTGGAACAACACTCGACCTTCTAACCTACAAAGTGGAAATTAAACTACTGAAATAATTTTAATATCTTTTTAAGATAATTATACAACCTCTTTTTTGATACGAGCATGGCGAGAATAGGCAACGTTGTAAAAACATATGTAGGTAGAGAAGGTTATGCAATCTACTTTTTTTCACTATCGTTAAATCAACTTATTAGCTCATTTTACAACGTTTAGACAACATCGACCATGATGTCTGTGCGTGTAGATGTATGTTAACATACATGATAACTCCAGAACGAAAACACGCAGGTAGTTCAAATTTCGTATTTAAGTTTGCTTCCATTTCTACAGGAGCTGATTCAATTTTGGAAGAAATTCAGCGGCGGGATGGGGGGGTTTATTAGGAGCTGTTTTTGAGTTTTAAGAAATATTTCTGAAACAGCAGTATATTTGAAAGATATAACAATACCAGTATATGGACCTTAATTATATAGATAAATTATATACCATGCTATTTTTTACATACGACGCTTAATTTAGCGGCAAAAAATTCCTAAGGTAGATTTTAAGTGTTGGTTCAAATTTTTTCAATATCTGAATAATGATTAATTTTATAAGAAAATGTGTAAACATATTCTTTAAAGAAAATTTTATTTTATAGCTTTTCTTTATACAGTTTCTTAATACAAAGCGAAATAAGTGTAAAAATTAAATAAATATTATTGAAAATGCTTAAACTGCATTATCGATAATTTTATTCAAGCGGACGGCTTTGGAATTTTTTTAAGTTAGCATATTAACTTCTATTAACCTCTATCTGACATAAAGTTCGCCTCTACCTGACATGAAGTTTTAAACGTCTGTTTGACGTAGATTATTGTTTTTGCTTTTAAAATGTTGCCTATTTTCGTAATTAACTTATTATAAAAGGGGTTGCATATTTAACCTAAAAAATTGTTATTAAAATTATTTCATTATTTTTAATTTCCATTTTGTAAGTTGTAAGGTAGTGTGTTGTTCTACACCAGATGTTTAAATTGGACTTTATATTAAGAAACTTTATATAAGTAAAATAAAATTTTCCTTAAAAAATATATACACAGATTTTCGTATAAGTTGATCGTTATTCAGATACACACATATCTGATGTGGGACACCACACGACCTTCCAACCTACCAAACGGAAATTAACAGAAACGAAATAATGTTAATAACATTTTATTTAGGATAATTATGCAACCTCTTTTATAAGAAGTTCATTACGAAAATAGGCAACATTCTAAACGCAAAATCCATAATCTATGTCAAACAGACGTTTAAAACTTCATGACAGACACAGGCTAATAGACATCTAGATGCTAACGTAAATATATGTTAACGTAAAAAAAAGTCCAAAGGTTCAGCATTTTCAATCATTTTTATTTAATTTTTACATTTATTTCGCTTTACATTAAAAAACTTTATAAAGAAAATGTATGTAAAATTAAATTTTCTTTAAACAATAGGTCTACACTTTTTCTTATAAAATTAATAGTTATTCAGATAATGAAAACATTCTACCGCTAAATTACGCGTCTTATCGAAAAATTGCATAGAACATAATTAATCGATATGTTCAAGGTCTATATCTAGGTATCTTTATATCATTGAAATATGCAGCTGTTTTAGAAATATTTAATAAAAAAACAAAAACTGCCGCTAATAACCCCCCTCGCCGCCGCTGAATTTCTCCCAAAATCTAATTAGCTCTAAGCCAAATGAAAACAAGCTTAAATTAAAATTTTAAGTACGTAGGTATTTTCGTTCTGGAGATATCGTGGATACTAGCATACATCCACACATACAGACATACACACAGACATCCAGATATGATGGCGAAACTTGGCCAAAAGTTGTAAAATGAGCTATAGCGATAGTGAAAAAAAGTCGATTGCATAACCTTCTATATCTACATATGTACAGTGTGACTTATTTGAAACGGGACACCCCTGTAAAATGCACATTTTTCAACCGTGTCTGAAAATGTTTGTTTGCCATATTAAACATCAAAAACTGTAACATGACACAAATTTTAATTTAATTTATTTTTCATTTTCAAGGCACTCTAACTTTTCTTCCTTGTCAAAATGGCAAAAGTTTATTAGGCAATTTTTTTCGAAATTTGACTACAGCACTGGATCCATAATCCTTAAGAATAAAAACTTCCAAAATTTCATAAAAAAATATTCATTAAAAACAAGCTTATAACAACATTACTTTTGGAAACGAAATCTTTTAATCTATTTTTTACGTAGATTGCAAACAAATTAAAAATCTGTTGTATGGTAAAAATCCCAAGTTAATTCTTTATCCGGTCTGGAGTTATAACTCCTGAAAATATGGTTAAATGATATAATTTATTAACGAACTGAATAGCAGCCTGTTTATCTCTTCTTTTACAAATGTCTTAAATACAGTATTGGGGACATGATAAAAACAGTGAATAGACCTAACTGCACTATAAATTAAATCACATTGCTATGAGCACCAAAAACTAAATTCGAATACCTACTACAATTTTGTGGTTGCCGCCTTAATTATAATTTTCAATTGTGATATTGTTCCGCATTAAATACGATTAAAGGATATTAAGAAAAAAATTACTACACCAGATTAGCGTTAGTGAAAAAAATTCGATTGCATAACTTTCTATAGGTATGTACCTTTGCTTTCAAAAGTTTCGCATACACTTTCAAAATCAAGTAACAACGATTTTTCAAGATTTTAGCTGCGTGGATGGGTAATTTTGAGATTAGGTTAAAGATGATATTGACAGAATTAACAAAAAGGACACAAATTTTAACTTTTCAACATTTTAAATGCCAGAGTTGATTAATTACAACCCTGGTTTAATACAACAAAAAATGGGTGTACGCGAAACTTTTGAAAGCAAGTGTACATATGTATATGTAGGATGGAAAGTAAAGCGAATATAATATTACGTTATTCCACATGATTCCTTCCTCCTTGTTTGACTTATTCCATATGTTGAAAAATACCGGTGAAAAAAGTTGAAGATTAGCGATTTTCGTGTTCTTTGACCTAAAAACGTCAATCCAGAGCAAACAACGTTTACTTTGGTCGATTTAACCTAAATAAATTCTTTTGGTCATCAAGTATATATTTCTGTTAGTAAAAAATTGTTTACATCAAATAAATGGACACGCCAACCAAAACAAATTTTAGGAGAGATCTAAAAAACTAATTAAAACAGGTTTCATGCAGTATGAATGTCAAAGAACTTAGTGAATGCAAAATAAGAATGGTTTATGGTATGTCTGAGATATGCAAATGATATGAATGTACAATTTTATTCTTATCTAAGCCCTGATTTTCGATCGCTCAAACTAGATAAATCGAATATTCTAAAATGCACCATTTTGGACATGAGATATTGGATTTCATCTTAGGATTACACGAATCGATTTTCAAAACATGAGCTTGCACATTACTAATTCGAGATTTCGTTTCATTACGATGTTGGATTATGGTAATACTCACGGTTTTTAGCTGGTTTATTTTAAAAATACAATTTAATAAATGGTGAGTAAGAAGACTACACCACTACACTAGCTATATTTCTATTTTATGTTCTTCCTAGATTAGAATGTTTTGTTTTATGATTTTATTACAAATCTTAGCTTACAAAACCGCTCTAGCAAATGTGTAATATTTGTAATAACTTTCTAATCTTGTACGATACTTAAGAAACATTTAATAAATTTTCTTTTATTGTTATTATGTACGTTTTAATGTAAATAATATGAACGATTCAAAATCACAGAAATACAATAAGATAAATATCAAGTTATTAATAATTATTCCAGAAACCAAAACGCTTTACGTAACCAGAATTAGAATTTCAGTTTTTGATATCACCATTTAAACAAAAATGAATATGACCCAAACAGACTTATAAAAATTTTAGTGCATTTATTAAAAAAGTGACAAATTACTTATAACAATCTTACCTTTGAAAAATAGCCATTCATCCTGCAATTTCACTTTGAACACTATTAGTTAACTATGGACATAAAAGATGGCACTTCAGTAATATCAATCATAAGTCGATATATAGTGAAAAATTTTTATAATCTATGTTATGTACGCAATCTAGTAGTTTACTAATTTTTTTACAGATAGCAGATTGTATTAAATAGAATCCTTCACACATCAATTCAGTCCTACACTTGCCACTGAGTAAATTAATACATCCGCGTGTGGTTTATCAAATACTGAGTCGTCGGAAGCGACATCATTGAGTTACAAAAAAAATCATAAGTTCTCTCACTTTTTTGGATATTTTCTATTTTAATATTTAACACTTTGGGTTGGTAAATTATAATTCATTTTACTTGCTACCTTAAAGGAATTTTAATAAATACCTAATTGACAGATTCGATATTATTAGGATGTCATTAAGTCAACAGGTCAAAAAACGGGCAATCTATCAATACTTAATATGCAAATGCAAATATAAAGATTAATTTAAAAAACTAGTTTATGTGCATCTTTGTTATTTAGTTTTATCGACAGTCAACCCACCAATTATTCATTCATTACTTTAACCTATGCGTTTGCAAAAATCATTTTACTTGTAGATTAGACGTGGTGAAATGGATTATTAAACACATTTGACTGCTAATTTTGTCCCAAAATATAAGTAATCAAGTTAAAAAGTTAAATAATGGTAGTCGTGAAAGCAAGTTTGTAGTGTTTATTATTCACTGAACATTAACATTTCTATAAGTGTGAAAGTAAAAAATTCGAATATAGGGCAATGCTGTGGAACATCTCGAATCTACGTTATTAGTAAAATTGGAATATGCGCATTAAACCCATTTTGGCTGGTGAAAATAATTATTTCTAATTTCAGGTAATTGTAGATGTTAATTTTCGTTTAAATCGAATAGTTAAATGTAAGGTATTTGTCCTTTTGAAATTGTTGCTTTTGTCTTAAAACAGGTTTAAATTATTCTTTAATATTTTATTAATTTTAATATATAACAAATGAATTTTGATTAAGTATACTTACGTGGGACGCCGTAAGAACCGTACAACCAACAAAATGCATAAGAAAGTGGTATTTTAAACAAATTTTAGCACGAATTATTAAGTGATATAAAAAATATTGTCATTTAAACGCATTTCCCAAATTTTTCATGAAGTTTCTTAATTTTCATCTTAATGATTTGAGACTTCTTTAAGTTAAAATTCATTTCCTTAAACAAATATCCTAAAATTTTCTTTACATGAAGCTTTTGGGTTCAAAAATAAATCATGAACTCACTTAAAGGTAATATCTTTAAGCACACATTGAGAACAAAGGGAATATCAAATCAAATGCAATGCTTCTTAAAATCAACGTTTGTGAAAATATTTCATTCCCAATCAGTTAATAATGTGTAATCAGAATCTTTTCGGTAGCGTGATTCTCTTGATTACTCGCGGAAGGGGTATATTAGCATTAGGTTGTTTATATTTGGCTGAAACAGAAAAGAGGTGAAAGGTTTACTTAATGCAATTAAAACAGGATTAAAAATTAAAATTAAGTACATATATGAAATTGAAATAAAAACATGTATTTGCGGAGCTGTAGATAAGTTTTTTAACGTCAATTTATGTTCGGTACAGCCTATAATTTAATTTAAAGGTGAAGGAATGAATTTAATTAACAAAAGGAAAAGGTATGGATTCATATATTTTATGTAAACGTTAATTTTTGCCAGAGATACATTTCTAAACAAAATAAAAATGGATTTATCTTACTCAAAAACAGTGCTGAAATTGTCTAGAAAATAGCACTTAGAATTTTATAAACTAGATTATGGAAATTTATGCAGTATAAATTTATTATGTTACTGAACTTGAACAAGTGTTGTTTTCTTTATATTATTACTCGCCATTGAAATAAACAACTGCCTCTTCCTTACTATCCTTTGTCATTCCTCAAAGCCCTAATTTCTGAGTATACATTTCAGTTAGGCCATTTTGGAATTTTACGATGATTGTTCTAAACGAGTTTAGCTTTTATTTAGGTAGTTACATTTCCTGTCTTTCTATAACAGATCCATAACGCTTAATCAGATTGTTTAAGAGGTTTAATGTATTTTATGTTTTATGACTGATGTGATAAATTTTTACCTTCCAACTTACAAATACTCGTGTCTTTGTGTGTTTGTGTGTTTGTGGGTTTGTGTGTTTGTGTGTTT
>JARFJB010002082.1:2202500-2210000 GCA_036346205.1 Vesta saturnalis
CAACTTTTGAATGGCGCTGATAACAAAACGGATATGTCTGCGGCTGATAACCTTATTTTTATACATTGGAATGTAAATAAATTCTTTAGGATTTTATTACACAAAATACGTATTTATTAGCTTACATATAGCATCATACGATAATACTTTGAGGAGGATATTCAGACAAAAACCTGCGAATTCTAAGTTTATAATTTTTATTACTAAATGCATTAAGTACGTATTTATTCAATTTTAACAAACGATTATATTTAGAAAGTGCGCCGGAAGTTGTTTCTCTCTTACTTCAAAACAATAATAAAATCTGTATTTTAATTGTAAAATATAAACACTGTAACTAGTATGATAATTGTAAAATGGAAGTACATATAGTGTACATTAGCAATTATTTTTGATAAAATTTGCTTCTTTAGACTTTATATTTATTATTAAATTCATGCTATTACATTAATTAAATATTTTAGAGGCGCGTAAATTGCGATTTCCTTGTTACTCCGAATCCGGCCTCACTCTGTCATGAGACATAATTGAAAAGCTACTCATTCTTTCTCGTGACGTCAGCTTAAATATTTATGATTAATACTCAGGATGTTATTTGTAGATAAACTTTATATTGAAATTTTTCAAGGTAAATTGAATGTTTATTTAATGTTTTAGTATTAATTATTTTAGAATATAACGCAATTACATACAGCATCATATGATAATGATTTCAAGATTTAACTGATTGCTGTACTTTGTTTTAGAATTAAATCAAAAATGTAATTACATGTTTATTATCAAATGCGGTAATTACGTAACAAATGCAAATAGTCTTAATTCATAACATCAAAGACTTTTTCTAATTTTTATATATGATTTATTTACAAATACATACATCAAAGTCTTGTTTCTAATATATCAATATTATTTTAATATTATTACTTGAAACACAATAATAAAATCTGTATTTTAATTGTAAAAATACAATTACATATGGTGTTATGCGCCCCGGATATTGATTACTACAACCAAATGAAAAGCTACTAATCCATTCACCATAACGTCAGCTTAAACATTTACGTTTATATCACACTTTTTACGTTTCATATCTAAAACCCTGATAGTTCATTTGGTTATATGGATATGCATAGATTCATAACTTGACTTACTCGTTCGAATCCCGGTGCAGATATTTTTTTCAGGCTTTATACTGCAACCGGAAGTTCCTCTTCAACAGCAACAAACAAGATGTCTGCAAGTCCCCGCAAAGTGCTACATCTCAACAACGCGGCGCCGGAAACCAACACACCAGAAGCCGCTAAAGACCTCTAAAGGAGCTCTCAGAAGCCGACAAAGAATCTACCGGAAGCCGCTGAAGACTCCAGAGTCTGCTGAACAATGTCAACATGGCGGCCACGTCTCTCATTGGACAGCTACTGGTCAACCCACTTCCTGAACTCAACAGGGGCTGGGGCCCATCCTCGCATCCCATTGGCTTGACGTCATTGCTCCTTCCGGTAGGAGGAGCCATGTCCTCTTCTCCAATTGGTCCTCCAACCACAAACTTGCGGTGGGGGCGGGGCTTAAGTGCTCGCTCACGTCGCTGATTGGTGTGACATCACTTCCTGAGCCAGAATCCGCTTAGCCTTACTACTCACACACACACGCGCACGCGCACTCGCACACGCACACGCACACGCACACGCACACGCATACGCACACGCACACAGTTTTTACGATACCCACCTTAGGAAGGAATCTCTACATATTTTGGTAATCTTGATGAGAATTGTGTGAAAGTGGGTTCTCGCAATTATTTGGTTTCCGGTTTACATATAAATGCGTTGTTGCCAAATTACTACTACAAATTGGACTATAAAATGTGATTATATCTTCCGATTTTATCACATTCAGCCAGGATTCAGCGTAATATACAATGTTAAAGTAACAATTCTTAATTAGTAAATTCATTAAAGGTTTGTGCTCATTATAAGTACAACTTCACGCGATAATTCTACTATGTGCTAATTAGGTAATAACTAAAAAATATTAGAATTTTAATAAAAACAAGAAGAGGTGTAATGATTCAAACTTTTGCGTATCTTATTATTCACAATCAATTATTAAGCTATGATGATCGATGTTTTTTTAAATTTGACAGATGATGACGTCGCGCTTTTTAATATGTTTATTAAAGAATCAAATTACAAAAAGGAATATTTACAAACGTGTGACAAGAGGTTCACATTTCGCAATTATTATTGGAACAGTAAACGTTCATTTGTGAGTCTTTCTCGAAACCCCCGTCTAGGTACTCCATTTAAAATTTAAATCTAGTACACTTGATTTAAATTGAATTAGAATAGTATATTAAAACATAAGTTGCAGAAGGTCAACTTTTCTAACATGAGTACATGATTCGAACCTGAGCCGCGAAACGGCAAATGTTCGAATGAACGAGTGCTTAGAAGTTCTGCAACGAATGTTTTATTATTTTCTCTGTTTCGGGTTTTTTTTGTTAGTATGCTCATGCTTATGGTTAGCAATCACTTATTTATAGCGTATATATACAGGGTGGGGCATCCTATACGCGTCGGTCTCTGTAATGAAAATGGCTTAAGATCTGAAGTTTTTTATTAATTAGGGCATAACCCTACAAATTAAAAATAATTGTGGTTATACAGGGTGATCCAAAAATAAGAATTTATATCAAAGTTATGTTTTGTTAAACGGAACACCCCGTATTTGACAGTGTTTTCTGTAATGTTCCCGATACCTATCTCTTTTCGTTTTTGAAATATTTAAAAAAACTCATAATTTGCAAGCGTGAACAAAAAATCAACTATGTTGTGGTTATGTACAACACATCACCATACACCTGGGGCATACGTGGTAATAATATTAGGCTATTGGATAAAATGCAAGTATTTCTATTACAATATACAGGGTACTCCACTAATCTAGCTGAATTTAACTTAGATGTGCAGCTGTATAATTTTATTAATTTAAATAGGACACCCTGTATTTAACAACTTTAACCGATAGCCACCAAAATTGTCTTTCATTCGATGTAGGAGTTTCCTATACCTATACCTCTTTATTAAATAGTTCTTTTTTATTTGTAATATACGTATTTCGTAATAATCTTATCTAATCATAGTAACCATTGAACTAATATCACTCAAAATAGAATTGACGAAATAAGTCATTCATGTCTGTCACTTTCCAATGTAAGCAAAAGTTTTAATGTAAAGTAAGACTACACATTTTAATTTAATTTCAGTGTAACTGAATTTAACACATATTTTTATGTAAAATGAGACAACCTGTTTTTAGAATTTTAACTGATCGTAATTTAAATTTTCTTTCATTTCATATAAGAGTTTCCTATGCTTAAAATCACTGGTTGTTTAGTAAATAGCAGCTCTTTATTTGTAACATACACAATTTTGTAATTCTTACTATCAAAGTGACCATTGAATTTAATTGTCAAATGTGAGGTTAGCATTTGAATATTTAGTAAGTTAAATTGAACTGAACGTAAAAAATCAAATTTTAAACATGAAAACCTATTAACCTATTCTAAAGAAGCGAGGATTGATATGGTATTTGTTCTTGGTGAGTGTTACGAAAATTGTTTGTTAGCATCTAAAGTTTACGGACAAAAATACCCAAATCGAGAGAAACCTGACAGATGGGCTTGGGCTTTTGAAATAGAACAGTTTAGGGCTAATGGAAACGTAGAATATAAAAACGTTATTTAACCCCAGCCTGTTGTAGGAGATGAAAACAATGAATTTTCTGTTATTGACTCACTAATAGAAAACCCGCACACAAGTCATCGAGCGATTAGTACACAAATTGGAATAAGTAGGCGAAGCATTGAACGAATAATAAAAAAAAACACGAATTTCATCCTTATAAGATACAGTTGCACCAAGAGCTGTATCAAACGGACTTTCAACATAGATTAGATTTTTGTTTATGGGTTATGGATAGAGCAGAATCAGACCAAAATGTTGTGTATAATGTCCTATTTTCGGGCGAGTGTACTTTTCATAATAACGGGCACTTCAATCGGCACATATTTCACTATTATAGTGATAAAAGTCCTCACGTATTTCGCACTCTCGATCATCACATAAGTGGTCTATGAATGTGCGGGGAGGGATAATAGGGACCCGTGTTACTGGTCTATATTGTTTTAATGGTCACCTTAATGGTAGAAAATTTCGTACATTTTTGTGCAGGACATTACCTAGACTCCTTGATGAAGGAAATGTTGGTGCAATATTGCGATACGCGCGGATGGCGACAGTCTTTTGCACAACCATTGAATATTAGGCGGAAAATGTGGATGCAGTTGGATGGAGCTCCCGCACATTTTGAACGTCGAGCACGGCGATACTTAAACCGGCATTTTTCTAATAAGTGGATAGAAAAAGGTGGTCCACATAAATGACCTGCAAAATAACCGGATTAGACGATGTTGGATTTCTTTTTGTGGGTCTATATACAAAGTATAGTTTACAATACACCACCGACTACTTCAGAAGACATGAAAGCGAGAATAAGAGCTGCTTTTCAGATAGTAACTCCACAAATGCTTCTCAAAGTGAAACGCTCTTTTGACAAAAAATTCAGTTATGCTTAGAACAAGATGGACGTCACTTTGAACAAATTCTTTTAAGTAATTTATTTTAATGTAAGTTCTTAAATTTGAGTTAACTCTTTTTCGTTTGTGTTTAGTTTTCAAATTTTAACTTTTTTGTAAATAAATGTTCTTTAAATTAAAATATGTAATTTTCCCTTACATCAAAACTTTTGCTTACAAACACGAATGGCTTATTTCATTGGATTCTATTTTGAGTGATATTAGCTCAATGGTTACTATGATTAAACAACATTATTACTAAATACGTATATTACACATAAAAAAGAACTATTTGACAATTTTAATGACTATCGATTAAAGTTGTTAAATACAGGGTGCCCTATTTAAATTAATAAAATTATACAGCTGCACAACTTAAATTCGGCTAGATAAATTGCATTTATCCCGATTGCCTAATATTATTACCACGTATGCCGTAGGTGTATGTTGACGTGTTGTACATAACCACAACATAGTTGATTTTCTTGTTCACGCTTGCAAATTAAGAGTTTTTCAAATATTTAAAAAACGAAAAGGGATAGGTATAGGGAACATTACAGAAACTTCACTTTATTTTATCCATATAATCAAAAAAACACTGTCAAATACATGGTGTTCCGTTTAAAAAAACATAACTTTGATATAAATTCTTATTTTTGGATCACCCTGAATAACCACAATTATTTTTAATTTGTAGTGTTTTAGGCCCTTTATACCCTAATTCAGAAAAAAACTTCAGATCTTAAGCCATTTGCATTACAGAGACCGACGCGTATAGGATGCGCCACCATTTATATATATATATATATATATATATATATATATATATATATATATATATATATATATGCAGTGTGTCAATTTAAAAACTTACAATAGACTATATATCTCATGAATAAATGATGATATCAAAAAATTCTCTAAAACGTTTCTAGGGTAGAAAGGGGAACCACAATGACGTAGGAGACAACTCACCCAAATCAACCCCCTACGCCCCACCTACCCTAACTAAAAAAATGTAAATAACGAACCCCTACTTTTAATACATCATTGGAAAGCCTGTAAAAAATGTTATCCAGTGGTATAAATAAAAATTATACAGGGTGTATTATATTATTTCAGTTATACATAATATATATAACTAGTAATTTATCTAAAACTTCTGATCCTACTACAACGCTTGATTCAGTATGGTCCCCACCAAGTACTTACAACTTTCCGAAAAGTAGAAAAAGAAATCCTCCGGATCAAATGGTTAATTGATTATTCGTTGCTTCATACTCTGCAAAAGAGGACGGTTCATACTGCAAATGTGGTGTAATTTTTGGTGTAACAACTGGAGGAAAAGGACGAGTAAAGCTAGGACAACTGGTTGCTAAACCCTTTAGAGAATGGAAGAAAGCAATTGAATCGTTTAGAAGCCGCTCCCAACACGAATATCATAAAAAATCCATTACTGGACTAGCACATTTACGTCAAATTGAGAAAGGTAACGCAAAACCCGTAGCACAAAGATGAGGTCGACAAACAGCATTTTGAGAAGTTGAAGCCTGTAGTAACAGCTGTTTTATTATGCGGTAAGCAAGGTATTGCATTACGTGACCATAGGAATGATGGTAATTTGATGCACGAAGAAATAAAACTGCAACCAAAAAACGAGCGAAATTTTGGTGCAATATTGCGATACGCGCGGATGGCGACAGTCTTTTGCACAACCATCTAATACCTTCTGCAAAAAAATTCAACTTACACCAGTAAAGCCATACAAAATGAAATCGTCGATATCTGTTATAAATTAATTCTGCAAAATATTGTTACCAAAGTGAACCAGTCTCAGGGTTTTGCTGTTTTAGCAGACGAAACGACAGACATTTCTGGTGTCGAACAGTTTTCAATTTGTGTTCGCTACTTAGATTCTTCTCGAACCAATATATGCGAGGACCTGCTCGGATTTATCCCCGTCAATGATATTACTGGACATGGATAAGCGGACACCTTAAAAAATTTCTTTTTTGAAATTCGAATCGATTGTTCATATATGTACGGGCAGGGATACAGCGGAGCAGCTGCCATGTGTGGTGTATTTCATGGAGCTCACGTATATATTCAAGAACTTTTTCCATTAGCGAAATATGTACATTGTGCAGCGCATTTTTTCAATTTACCTGTAAATGCAGCTTGTGACAGCGAGATAAGAAATGCTCTGGGCACAATTGGGCAAGTACAAAATTTCTTTCATTGACCCAAAAGGCAAATCATATCAAGGAGATGAATGGTACAAAAAAAAATTAAACTAAAATCTATTTGCCCTACGAGATGGTCTCAAAGACATGAGGCGGTGTCAACATATATCGAACTACAACCAGCAATTATTGATGTATTGAATGAAATTAAATCGTCGAGAGACACAAATGCCGCTAAAGCCAATCAATTGTTGGAATCGATTTTAACAGTCGAGTTTCAAATGTTATGTGCAGCTATGCATTCAGTGCATTTGATTGTAATGCCTCTAAACAAACAGCTACACAAGCTGTCAATCGAGATTTAGGAGAAGCTGTAAAAATGGCGGAAAATACGGTAGATGAGTTTACCAGAATGAGACAGAATGCGGACAGGAACATCAGTAAGACATACAATATGGTAGAACGTATTTGTACACAGTACGATGTTCCTATAAAAATGCCACGACAATGTAAAAAACAGATGCACCGTTCCAATATACCGACCGAAGATGAGGAATCGTATTTCAGAACAATATACTATATACAATCCATTTTTGGATACATATATTACACATCTCAATGATAGATTTATAAATCACAGGTCTCTCTTCACGACCTTCCAAGTCTTGCTCAGTAAGTTTG
>JARFJB010002082.1:2215000-2335000 GCA_036346205.1 Vesta saturnalis
TGTTATCATACTAATGGTATTGTTTGCCTCTAGATTACCTAAATGTAATGCTGTCGCTACTAGAGTAAAGTCAACATCGGAAGACACCAAGTTGCGCAAAAAAGAGACGTCAGAGTGTAAAGCTCAACAAAAAAATATACGTTTGAAAAAATAAAAGTTTAGGTTATGTTACTTCGCGTTTGTTGTCCAAGAATACAATTTTAGATGTAAAATTTTTGAAATAATCAAAGTAAAATCATATTTTATTGTCATAGTTACAAAATCTTTTTTAAAATACATTTGCCAATAACAATTAATCTCCTGATTTTTGGCCAGACTTAAATATTAGCAGAGCATTATTTATAAAACCCATTTCATCACCTAAAATAATGATCAATAGCAACATATTTACATTATAAAATTAAATAAACATACCAGCATGTACGATTATAAGGCGATTTCCTTTTCTAATAGGAAATTTAAGACCTGCGTTTGTCCCATCTGTCCACGAATATGGTGTCGTATAGACGAATGTATGTATGTTTCATCTAAAAGATTATGCAGTAGAATGTATAGTTTATAATCTTCAAAACTAACCTGTGTATATAATTGGTCGTCCTGCTTTCCGATAATTAGTGATCGAACGTATATATGCACAACGCAAAGAACGTATTTCATGTCGTTCTATTATAATCTTATGATGATCAGATGTTTGTTTCCACCTACATAAAACCCAAGATAAGATATGATTCAAAATTAGTCAATAAACTTACCTGAAGCCCATTCTTAAAAGTAATCTTCTAAATGACGTTTTCTTTCCCGAATATCCAATTGTTTCGTTATCTTGAATGAGGTTATAAATTCCATCGAATATTACAAAATAAAACGTTGTTATCCAAAAGTTGGCAAACGATCAGCTGAAAAGTAACGTTTTTGGAGCACACAGTACTAATATCAGTGTCATTTTCCAATCATTACTGCATCTTTATCTAGTTTAAAAATGCGTTTCTGCACTGATGTCTTCCGATGTTGATTTTACTCTAACAATGAGAACAAATTATAAAATAATAATGTGATAAATCTAACATTTTTTTAATTATATAAGAATGTTATATTTGTTTTCAAGCGATGTGTTAGTAAATCAAAAGCATAAAATATCAATAAAAACCGATATTTTCCCAGCAACAACAAATACAGTTTGAAATATGAATTTCGATTTACTGATGACAACAAAATTAGTAAAGAGGGCCATGTAAGATATAAAATAAATTCCTGTTGAAAACAAGCAAGCTATGATTTTCACGCATATGTCACAAATTATTCATCGTGTTGCATTTAATAGACTTTCTTTATCTTTTCGTACCAAAATGATTCTTACAAATAAAGAAGCATTTGATAGGTGAGCAGTTTATTTTGAATGTATGAGAAATGCAACCGTTGCTACTAGAGTGTATGCACTGCAGTACCCAAACAGACGGCATCACAGCAGAAGGGTTTTTCTCCGACTCGCACACCGTGTGCGTACTACTGGAAATGTGAATCTTCCTGTGTACCGAAGACAACGCAGAGGTAGAACAGAGGAAAATGTTATTGATGTTTTAGCTTATGTAAACGTTAACCCTCGTTCAAGCGCCAGAGCTACAGCTAGAGACTTGGGTGTATGTCGAACCACCGTCTAAAATATTTTAAGAGGACACAGGTGACTACTTATGTATTAATGCATGTTTTATTCGATATTATAATGATAAAAATGTTTTAATTTTTTTCGTTTGTCGTTATATGTTTCTCATTTTTATCATACCGAAAATGTCATTACATCAAAGTTAACTTGTGACAACATGACTAATGTATTTGCCGCCATTTTATGTCCAGTTTCAATAAAACACCAAATTATTTAATGAAATTATCTTATGCTATGTGAATAGATGCCGGGCGAAAAAATTCGTAATAACATTACGTGAGTTAATGCATTTAAAGTCCTTTTTCGTTTACTAACAACGAAGGACTTCAATGTGTCTTATTGATCTGATTACTTTATAATATATACTACACCATAGTTTGAATGCTCAAGATTTCGATACCAGGTTGGATTTTTGCAATTGGCTCTCAAATATGATACACGACGATCCTGAAATACTTTCACGAATTATGTGGAGAGACGAGGCTACTTTTGATAGTGATGGTAGTGTAAATCGACATAATATGCACTACTGGTCTGAAACGAATCCCCACTGGATGCAGAAGGTCCAACATCAGGGTCGTTGGTCTGTAAATGTGTGGTGCGGGATTCTAGGTGGAGAAATAATTGGGCCTTTTTTAATGAGACTGTTAATGGAGAAAGATATTTAGATTTTTTAAGCAACGAATTGCCACTTCTTTTAGAAGACGTACCCTTGGCCATTCGTCGTAACATGTTCTTGCAACATGATGGGTGCCCGGCACATTATTCTAGAGATGTTCGGAATTTCTTAGATCAATCGTACCCTGAAAGGTGGATAGGACGTGGAAGTTTATTTATTTGACCACCAAGGTCTCCAGACCTAACTTGTTTAGATTTTTATTTGTAGGGGCGAATAAAAGAGCTGACATGATTGAAAGAATATGACAGACAATACGAAGTATTTCAAGGGCAGAAATTGAAACTGCTGTTCTCTCCACCCGTCAGCGATTGATTTCATACATTGAAAATGATGGACGACATTTCGAACATCTAGGGCGACACTAATTACGTAGTTATTTATTTAAGGTTTTAATTGTTAGATTTATCACATTATTATTTTATAATTTGTTCTTATTGTTAGTAGCGACAGCATTACATTTAGGTAATCTAGCGGCAACCATAACATTAGCATAATAACGGTTTAAATTACTGCAGACCAATGTAAGATCTTTTCATCCAGGCTAAATTTAATAATTTCCGTTAACGCGAACTAGCCCACTAGACGTTGGAAGAACAATTCCCGCCATTTACCTGTTTCTTACGATATCTCAGGATAGGAAAAAGATATCGACTTGCAGTTTTCACTGTTTTATTACTAATTTAGTCTACTTTTTAAAGACCTACTTAAATTTTTATGCTTCCATTTAAAATTCTAAAGAGAAAACACAATATTAAAAAAATATTAAACAGCGCCCTCTATCATTTATGTTATTAATCAGATTTCTTCAAATTTATAAATTTTCTATTGTTTAACAAAAGCTCTTTCAAACAACATCAAGTTTATTAAAATCGGTCCAGCAGAACCTGAATTAAAGGCGTTTTTTCGTAACAAGGTTCCCACTCTCCCCCACCTCTTATTTGAAGAGATAGACTAAAACTTGTCAAATAAAAAATATGCTGAATTTGTCGAGAAATCTGATTATAATATTTAATATGCCCCTTAATTGAGTAAATTTTGAAAAATTTTTCTATTTTGAAATTTTAACTGTGAAAATACGCCCTATAGCGGTTTCTAGCGTTTCTAGCGTTTCTCGAGGTCACTTTTATTACAAAAAATTTTTTCCCGAACCTGCGCTATAATCCATTTCTGAGATATGGCCGACGGCCGTTCTTAGTTGGCCACCCGGTACATAGTTTGTATATTTTAAATAGAAGTGTGAGCTTGTTTGTAGACAAACATGGAAATAAGATTGCCAATTAAAATAAAGGAACATTTTTGTTCAGTCGACATATACTCAAATTTAGTTATTAATGGATTACGAAACTATTTTGTAACCTTTACATATTGCATGACATAAGACTAGCTAAAGCAAAATTACCAATAAGATATAAGTAAACTTATTTTATCAAAAAACTACCTATTCCTTTTTCTGATTAACGTCAATGTTTGACGTTGATTCTTTTAGTGAACTAAAAAATATAAATGTACTTATACCCTTAGAGCGAAACAGCAATGGTTACCATTGTTATAGCTCTTATTAAATAGCTTGACATATTTAAGTGTAACTCATTTAGAGTTCAATAACTGTACAGAATAATTATATTACAAAAATCAACAAATCCTTTTCAATCACTTACATTGTTATATTGTAACAATAAACTTAAACTACCAAACTGTTTGGTTGCATTGCTGTAATGCTTCGTTCCACATTGCAATAACACATTCGTCTTTATAGCCATTTCTTCCAATGTGTTTATCGTAGTACCAGTTTGCATGTGCCCATATGAGTTCAATTGCATTAAATTTACAATGACATGGTGGCAATCGTAACACTTCATGTTCATGTCCATACCTTCTAATTATACTGTGACATAAAAAATGCAACACCAAGATG
Source organism: Vesta saturnalis (assembly GCA_036346205.1). Classification (NCBI taxonomy): domain Eukaryota; kingdom Metazoa; phylum Arthropoda; class Insecta; order Coleoptera; family Lampyridae; genus Vesta; species Vesta saturnalis. The sequence continues at coordinate 2,219,255 of JARFJB010002082.1, forward strand.
GTGTTGGAATGTTTGATACAAACTTGCCAGAAATGTTTAACTAATCAAATGTAGTAATTAAACATTATTTTAATTACATATTTACCTTTGAACTCATTCGTTCATAACAAAAACTTATAATAAATGTTAAAATTTCATTCGAAATAATCCAGTAGCCGTTGAAAATTTGACGTTTTACTTGTTGTAACAATCGAAATTATCGGGTGTATTTCTTGAGAGATTAAGTCGATTTAGGTATTTTTTTTTTGTTGCAATTATTTTGCTTCTGTATTTTTCTTTGCATTTTGAGGCTACGATTATGCCTAGAGTGCGGGAACGTAAAAATTAGCGGCAACTGAGTGAATTCGACAGTGGTCGCATTATTGACTTACGCGAAGGTGGTTTTTCATTCAGAGAAATTGCTAATCGTCTTAACCGTAATCAATCCTCTGTAGTACGGTGTTATCAAGCATGGTCTAAAGAAGGTCAATAACGTCGTAGAAGAGGAATTGGACGGCCAATACTGACAAATATGGTCCAGGATCTCCATTTCTGATTATTCTGATTAATTCTGATCAATAGTCGATCAATGGTTTGGAAATGAAGGACGTCCTGTAACCCTTCGTACAGTTTACCGTCGAATTAGAGCTTTTGGCTCGCAGTTCTGTCGACCACACCTTGTGCTTCCGCTGACGAGCCATCGACAGCCACGTTTGGAGTGGTGTACCTTGCGACTGGATTGGGACGTGGAACGACATAGAGTGGTCTTCAGTGACGAATCCAGATTCTGCTTGGGAATGCACGATGGTGGGTGGGTCTGACGTAGACGTGGAGAACGTCGCAATGTACAGTTTTCTGTTGAGCGGCGTGTGCACCACACTGTGCGGGTTATGGTATGGGGTGCTATTGTTTATGGAAGCAGGTCTAAGTTGGTATTCATCCGAGGCAATATGAATGCCCACCGATATCCTGATGAAGTGGTAGAACCCCATATCCTTGCATTCCTCCAGGAGCTGGAGGACCCGATTTTCCAACATGATAATGCCCGTCCCCACATTGCAAGGCATTCTTCGACGAGGCTAACGTCAATAGTTTGCCGTGGCCACCCAGATTTCCCGACCTTTCGCCCATCGGGCATGTGTGTGACATGATGGGTAGAATACTCAAGCAATTAGCCAATCCTCCACAAACACTAGAAGCTCTTCGGCATGAACTACAAATTGCCTGGGATGCAATACCTCAGGAAAAAATTGACCATCTGTTGGAATCCATGCCAAGAAGGGTGCGGGAGTGTGAAACTAATAGGGGTGGTCCCACACATTATTAATAAAAAATGCCTTAATCTTTTGTTTAATTTCTTTGAAGTTTTAATCAATTACTACATTTGACTAGCTAAACATTTCTGCCAAGTTTGGTCTAAAAATTCCAACGCCATCTTGGCGTTGCATTTTTTGTGTCACAGTATATTTCATCTACCTCATACCTCTTCTCTATTTGCCGAAATTTAATAAGTGAAAAAGGTTCAGTTTTAAATAGTGTGGGTTCATAGAATCATCTTAGACTTACAATTGATCTCTTGAGAAAATGAGTTAGCATTTCTGCTATATTTTATTTTTCCAATACAGCTCTACGGTTATAGTCTTTTTTCAACTTGAATCCTAATGTGTGTAATGCACGATTGAAACTTCTGTCACTTCATAAAACATTACTATCACGGAGTTCAGCTCCAGCTGTGACATGCTTTTCTGTCAATAAACTAATTTCAGATGTGGGAATATGTATACGTTAGATTGTACTCACTTTGTGCATACATGTTGTACAATGTATTCCTAATGCACATTTTGGATGTGTGTAATGCACGATTTAAAACAGTTAATAAAACATGACTATCACGGAGTTCAGCATTTAAAGCTCCAACTGTGGCATGCTTTTCCGTAACTAAAAGCATTTCAAATGTGAGAATATGTGTACGTTAGATTGTACTCACTTTGTGCATACATGTACAATGTATTCCTAATCCACATTAACGATGTTTCTGGCAGATCGTTCCATTTTGTTCTTTTACGAGATCGTTTTTTATCTGGACTGGATAAAATTGGATTCGATCTACTGCGAGACTTGATATTCTTTACGTGGCCACTGATATAGCTAGAGCATTTGCCACACGCTGTGATTTTCGATTACAATAGTGAAATAAAAATAAATATTACCTACCTCTTGAATGTAGGTAATAGGTGAGGTTATGTGCTAAAATTACGCGTTAGTCAAATTATAAATAAAATGCATGTTAAATAATACCAACGAGTATTTTATTTCTCTTTTCCTTGCATGAACAATTTAATGACATATGTCGATTATGTCAAATGTACTTCAAGTATGTGTGTATCCTTGTTTTAAAGACGGTTTGATATGAAATGGCAGTATAAACCATTTTGACAGCTAGGTTCCTAAACTAATGACGCAGGGCGATTCTTTCGTGGAAAGAATTTATATTAATAGAGGGTTTTTCATACGAAAAAACCGATGCACGTCATAAATTTATTTAGCTAGTTCCATCTAATTATTCATGTTACTATTTTGTATGTCAACTATGTAAAGACCCAGCAGCCTTTACCAAAATTTTTCTAATTAGTTATTTGTTAATTATCCCGCAGTAATTAAATTACATAAAATTACACAAGATTGCACAACAAATAATTCTTTTATCCCCTCCGACGTAGAGATCACGCCAGCATATCAACCAATCACCGCATTAGCATCCCTGCACAGAATCCGTCCCCGCCTACCGCGGATCCTCTATAAAACTACGTTACCGTGAAAATAATGCTTGTGCGTCGGGCCGTTGCCGTGACATCATGTTACTTTCGCGCGATCCGGTCCATAGTCTACCTCCTGATTGTGCGTTGAGCTGTTGCACCGACCGCTTGCTTGTAAATCCGTTCCGTCGTCACTACCTGCGCGACGATCCATTCCGCCAACGCTACCGAATAAAGAATATCCAGACCGCGCGCCTGCCACTCTTAATCGCATTATTTAAGAGAACCCGGAATCCTGACCAGAAACCTGATCGCTTACTGCGATAAATCCTGAAATCCTGACCAGAATCCTGATCGCTTATTGCGATCACCAGAAAAGAAATATCCAGACCGCGCACGCCTGCAGTTTAGTTTCGTCGTGTACGATTGCCACTTAAGTTCATCCTGAACCGTCGCGAGACTCGCAGCCGCCTGAGATCCCGCTCCAGCTAACCGATTACCTGACCGACGTATTCGGAGGTTGAAAGTACGTGAGTTGATTACATACACCTTACACCAGACACCCAGATAGACGCCGGGCTGTAGAGCCCGGACTTTATCTCAGATTTCCAGTACACAAATCAGAAGTTGTCACGACGGGCTGTAAAGCCTGACGTCATCTACAAACATATACACCTCCGAAGTTGTCACGGCGGACTGTAAAGCCTGGCGTTATCTTCTACAAACTTACACAAACCAGGATGTTGTCACGGCGGGCTCTAACGCCCTGCAGTCATCTTTCATTTACTTCAGTGGCAAGAAGGGTACTCGCTCTAATTCTACCGCCCCCTGGAAGACGCGTCTAAACAGCTTAGCACGGGTTAGTCCCAGATTCTATTAGACGTCTCTTCATTTAAACAGCCAGTACACAACATTATACTAACACCTGACCAAAAGAAATACCAAAAAATCAAAATGTACTCGCAACCGCTAACATTAATGCCAGAAGCTACTCCTGCATCCTAACTGGGAAACGCCTGTTAAATTGCATCAACCGCAGTTAGAAACACTCCAAACGGACATAAGAAACATTATTTTCGTCCGAAACAATTTGCATAATTGTTTAATTCCGATTACGCCGCACTAAAACATCTCGTAAACCAACCATCTGAGTTTAATTCGTTTTCAACAATTAAAAATATGTCGGTGACGAATATGCAATCCTGTATTTAAATTAGATGGAAATAAACATCGTTTATAATAACGTGCAAAATTGTGTAAATGATGTACAATTTACCTCGCGTATAAGAACGACTTTTACTAAATTAAAAGTGAATAAGTCCGTAATAAATTCAGTATTCCCTGTATTTAATAATTAGAGCAAATTTCGTTCATAGGAAATTTGTACGTGTTTAATAAACGCTTTCTTATAATAAAGATCAACTTGTCTTTTCGGCGGACTAAAATAAACTTTATGTAAATACGTTCGTAATTAGTTAATCCTGATGCAATCCTGATTATTTAGAGAATTGATAATTCATTAGAATAAATAATCAATCGCGCACGAACAATTTGCATTAAGAAACGTATAAATATCAACCAGCCCCTTGTAAAGAATTCCCAGTAATGCACATCTATTCAGTCTCAAAGCAAAACCATATATGAGAGTAGTCATGCGCACTTATGTTACTTTAACTTATTGATTTTTTTGAGGAACTGACCTTCTCGCAAATGCCAGCGCGGACGTTGACTTATACTCCCTTACGTAATACTGGTAACATTCCAGAACGGCGCCTATAGCTCCTGTTTTTTTTAGTCAGGTCTGACTACAATTTTTCTGAATAGATTATAAAAGTCATTTTTGTCCGGATTTTTGTATAATAAGCAAGAACTTCTATTTCCACAAAAACGTCTCAAGATCCAGTGAGCCGACCACCTGCCGTCGAAGGGCGTTCATCCAGAGCGGGCGGCCCAAAGGAGAAATTGTACATATTTTATCCTTTTTATTTTTCTGTTTAGTCCATATATCTATCATTAATTTAGGAGTGCAATATTTAGCATTGTACGAAATAGGATAATATACGTTTAAACCATTTTATTCTAATTATTCAAGGTGAACAGTGTTAAGCCTGAATACCCCGTATTTACGAACCACCCCCGTCTTGTTGAAACAGACACGATTGAGCTAGACCGAGGCAAATTAATATAGTTAATTTAATTATCGTAGGCCAAGTGCTTACAACATAACTTAAAAAAAGATAGAAGCAATCCAGAACGTTGGAACTATTTACTTAAATTAATGACGTGCATTATATAATCATAACTGAAAAAGAGATAGAAACAATCTAGAACGTTAGCACTACTTACTGGAGATTATGACGTGGAACTGGACTTATGTGAAAAAGACTATAGATAACCTGAAACTAATTTTACATTGGATACAGTAATTAAAGTGATTCTAATAGTAATTCTGTTGCATTATGGAAATATTTATAGTCAGGAACTGATTTTATCTTAAATTGCATGTATATTTACAAGATATAATGTGCGCGGTAATATCAAATAAACATAATAAAACATCATTTTTCAGTCAACTGCATCAGAAGTATCCTGACAGAATGCAATTTTCACTGCGTCTACATCATCAAATGTTACCGAAATGACGTTGGACGTTCCAAATTTGATCGAAATAGTGACAGTGCCATTTATATTGAAAAACAAATATGATGATTTCGTTGATGTAATCCAATCGGATACAACAAATCTTCGTGATAAAAATAATCAAAGCAATGATCCTGGCATGTGGAAATAGTTTAATACAGACGATATTGCTTATTGGATAGAAAATGGACCAGATGTTTGTCAACATCACGAAGGACCATTTGAAAATTCAGTTCATATGTTTAATAATGGAATTCAAAAAAGGTTTTGTTCCCAAAAATTATTTTCTGGTACCAAAGAGAAATTCATAAACGAAAATGGTTGTTATATTCTCAATCAACCGGTTCAGTATATTGCTATCTATATTTTGCGCCGGGCAAGTATTGATAGTTTACTAAAAAAAATTGCGGAACAAAACTGTCGATGTAAATTATTTTAAATATCCTAATTGGACAGTAGATTCAAAGTACTCGAAGTATTATTATTCACATATTCGTATATTTTATTTCATTTCTTAAACTTGTTGAATATCTTAATCATATTAAGGGACCCCATAATTTGGTCATGATTAGGGCCCCTAAAGGTGTTAATCCGGCGCTGTTAGTTACGTTTAAATATTAATGTAATTTCAGTTTTATTATTGTCCTGTTAATGGATGTTACCTATATCTGTTGGACATTAAAGCTTATTATTATTAATTAGATTTCTACCACTTATGTCTACTTCAATATTGTTACGTGTAAATATCGAAGTATATAATTAAAATATTCCTTATTATGAGTTGTTTTTATCCATTTTGTATTTAAAGTAGTAATTAAATTGTTGAAATATCATTGGGAATGTTTTAAATTAAAAAAAACAGTATCTTCGAAATGCTCGACCGAATTTCACAAATTTAAAGGTCATTGTATACCAAATTAAATGCGAATAATAATCTGCAAAAATATGTTTGTGTTGCTATTTAAAAAAAATACCATTTATCGTTTCCATTTTATGGATTATGGGGTAACTAATTGATCACTTCCACTGCCTATTCAGTTGATTTTATTATAAATACGTACTGCAATTTATATAAAAATGCGCTCTATGAAGAACCCAAACCGCAGAAGTTTACATTTTCACATTCATTTATATAATTTATTATACAGGGTGTCCCACGATATTGTGACACATTTGAAGGGCTTATTACTTTTAAACCAATTGAGATAGAAACGAGAAGTTTTCTCAGTTATGCTTTATTTATCAAAAAGTTTTATTATGACTTACAATCAATTTTTTTCACTTATACAGAGGGTTGAAAAAAATTGTCAGTTTTCAATTTAAATTTTTGATTCTTTTTTTAATTGAACACACTGTGTGTTATGGCATCTTTCGATAGAGGCATTCTTCCACTTTCTAAAAATGTATAGTTTCCTACGCTTATAAAAAAAACTAACACAGTTATTTTAATTTTTATGGGAACATGTTCGATACAAATAAAAATTCAACAAAACAGAAAACATTTTTAATTACCATAGAAAATACATATCAACGTTATTATCTTTTCAAACTAAATTGCTGGATGTGTCCCCCATTTTTATCAATGCATTTTTGAAATCTAAACTGCATACTTTTGAAAGCATTTTCCAGCATTTCCTGAGTAATGCTTTCAAAAACATTCTATCTACACATTCTCTGGCTATCTGACAAAAATGGGGAGGGGCACCGTCTTGCTGAAAGTATACTTCTTGTATTATCTCATCTTGTTCCAACTGTGGGTAAAAGAAGTTTTCGAGCACATCCATATAAATAATTCCAGTAATAGTTTTTCGGAAAAAAAGAATGATCCATACAATTTTTCTTTTGAAACAGCACACCATACATTCACTTTTGGTGTATCCCGCTAAAACTCATTGAATCGCCTAGGATTTTCGCTTCCCCAAATTCTACAATTATATTTATTAATTTTTCCATCTATATGGAAAGCGGCTTCATCTGACATTATAACAGTAATACCAGGTTGGTGGTTAAACAAGTCCAATAAGGTCTCATACAAATAACCGTTTTAGAAAAGTTTACATTAGCAAATATTTTTCTGATAGAAATCATGTAATTATTTTGAATTAACACATCACTTACTTGCAACAGGCGATTCAAATAATTTGGATGCTATTGGATTATAGATCTGCATTTTCTTTTAATTGAGGTAGTGTCTTTAAACTTCCTGATCCAATTTATGATGGCATTTCTGTATGAAGGCGCTTTTTCAAACTTCAAACGAAACCTTCTTCTGGTTATTGTTATAGAATTAGTTTTATTGTACTGCTTTTTCTTGATCTGTGTATATCATTTTAATTAAAAGTGCGCGATAAAGACAACGAGAAAATAATGTCAATAAATGCTTTGACAGAACGTAGCATATAAAACAGTAATTCAACTGTCATTTTGACTTTTGACTTGATTACTTGATCGTTGTTACTCGCCCGTTCCACACACTATGGACCAACTCAAAAATAACATAATCAATATTTTTGAAAGCATTACTCAGGAAATGCTTTCAAAAATTTGGAGTTTATATTTAAAAAATGCGACCCGCTACTGCCGGCAGATTGGAAAACCATCTAGTACTGAGATATTGAAAGTTAAGCAGCGGCTTGCTTGGTCGAAACTGGGATGGGTGTCCCACCCTGCGGCTGGGTGTGTCTGGTCCCCTCAACACTGTAGAAGGTATAAGGGGGTTAAAGAAAAAGGAAGGAAGAAGATTTCAAAAATGCATTGATAATAATGGGGGACACATCCAGCAATTTAGTTTGAAAAGATAATAAGGTTGTTACGTATTTTCTGTGGTATTACAAATGTTTTCTGTTTTGTTGAATTTTTATTTGTATTGAACATGTTGCCATAAAAATTTAAATAATTGTGTTAGTTTTTTTTATAAGCATAGCAAACTATACATTTTTAGAAAGTGGACGAACGCCTCTATCGAAAGACGTCACAACACACAGGGCGGTCCATTAAAAAAAGAATCAAAAATTTAAACTGAAAACTGACAATTTTGTTTCAACCCTCTGTATAAATGAAAAAAAAAATGATTGTAAGTCAGAATAAAACTTTTTGATAAATAAAGCATACCTGAGAAAACTTCTCGTTTCTATCTCAATTGGTTTAAAAGTTATAAGCGCTTCAAATGTGTCACAATATCCTGGGACACCCTGTATAATATAAGATCAATCGAGTCGGTCTCTCAAAGTAGCGAAGCTAGTGAAGTAAAACATTTTCAAAGTGCACATAAAATTCCAAAACTTTTTAGAGCCTCAATAAAATTTCGTTTAATACTAAAACCCAGTCAAAATAGTTAAAACGTTGTTGCTTAAAACAGTGCCTATTTACCATTTTGCAAAGTTATTTATAAATAAATATGGATTTGACAGATCTGACTAAAAAATCAAACATTTAGTTTTTAAAAATCTTCCGCACCACGTGATGAGTAACAACCTAACACCATAAAATTTCAATATTACGCCCATCCAGGCAATGCGTTTCTCCAACGAAATTGGCGTGTAAATAAAGTTATTAGGCATGTTTGACCGCAAAGATCACCTTCGCACTAAAACCATAAAGGTTTAGGCGTTTTCGATAAAAAAATTGGTGAATAAATAATAATAGTTTAGAATAACTAATTTAGAAACCTTCAGTTCGCAAGGATACGCAATAAATACGCATAAATAAAACTTTCGCTATCTTTCAGGTGACCAACATTATTAACCACAATATTTAGACGTTTCCATTCAGACAGTATATTTGGGCGGTTCTCCAACGAAAGTGGTGTAAATAAAGATTTGAGACATGACTACCAACGCGGCAACGCCCTAAAACATAAAAGTTCGTTACCCATCGAGCCAACACTTTTGGTCGTTTTTCGAACGAAATTTGTGAATAAATAAAATATTTAGACACCTTTAGTTTCAAAAGATGCGCAACACTATAAAACCATAACTTATTCTTGTGCGTCCAGACAACGCGGTCGGTCGTTTTACCAACGATATTGACGTATAAATAAAGTGTTTGAGCATCAAGGTATAAAATTTTTATTTTGCCCATCGAGGTAATGTGGTTGACCGATTTTCCAACGAAATTGGTAGACAAATAGTTTCCGATTCGCGTTGTCTAACAACTGTCTCCCTCGTCCCTAATATATTCCATTTTTTTGTACTAATAAAGCAAATAACTGTTCTATCCAACCACCTAAATAAGACGTTATATTGCGACAGTACTTTGTATCAAAAATGGCTAAGTTCGGGATTCTTCGATGTCCCCATGGCAACTGTACAGAAAGTAATTTAATTATTGTCGAAGTACAAAAAGCAATTTGACTTGGACTAAACATCAGCATAGTGTGACTGGCGTTCATGGGATGTTATTTCAATAGATATAATTTCAACATTTTCACACGTTCATCGCAAAGAACCTTTTCAGTCATAAGTAATTATTGATAATCAATATAATTTCGCTTTTTATTTTTGTTTTAAGCAAATGTAAGGTTATTAAATGTTTTGAGTGATTGTCTTCATCCTCACGTTATTTCATAGGTCACATTTGAATCAAATTTATAGAGGTAAAATCCAATGGATATTAATTAAGAACTACACCAAAAAGTACAATAATACTCATTTTGTATCAAATGAAAATGACTTATACTGATAGCGACATAAATACGGAGTTCCCAAACAAGTAGTAAACTGCAAATAAGCAAGTAATGCATTTGACATTTTGTGTACTAATGAAACAACTAAATCATGAGACACGCAATTGTTGACTTTTTTGAGCACATATGTTTTAGATAACTTTTTATTAATACACAAACATGTTTTAAAAGATAAAAATGTAATCTTTCACGATTATTACACATAATTAAAATACTTATCTTTCGGGTTTTGTAAATTGTGTATTTTTCTATTTATATTTTATACAAATTCAAACAAATGATAATAATTACAGTTGTCGTCGGTAAATGATAATATCTTTAAGAATTACTTGAGATAAAACAAATTTATGGCATATGAAAAAAATATGAAAACTATGGAATCTAATTTTAGTAAAGAATAACTAGCCCTTAATTAATTTAACATTATTAAACTTCCTTGAAGATGACAAATCAGAACATCCTCGCACGGACGAAGAACAAATTTAACAACATTTAATCAAACTATCATGTAAACATAAATTTCTGAAAGCTTTAATTTGAAGATATAATCAGATCTCAAGGAAATAGTCTTTGATTATTAATTGTAATTGTTATTGTACAATGAAAACACAAAAAAGTTAGCACGTTTAATTTTAACAACATATGTTAAATTATTACAGTGCTGTGACATACCAAAGACATACCATTGTGCCTTCTTTAGTTATAAAATGCCAAAACCTATATGTGTGTGTGTGTGTGTGTGCGCGAGCGCAAGCGCGCGGGCGCGTGTGCGTTAGAGTGCTCGTGCGCGGGTGTGCGCGGGTATGCGCGGGGGTGCGCTCGGCTGCGCGCGGGCGTGCGCGAGTGTGTGTGGGTGTGCGCGGATGTGGGCGGGTGTACGCGATCGCGCGCGTGAGTTCGTGCGTGCGTTTGTGTGTGTGTGTGTATGTATGTTATTCTTATTACCCACGATAACTCCAAAACGACAACACTGACGTGCTTCAAATTTCTTATTTAAGCCTGTTTTCATTTCTCCTGGAGTTGATTAGATTTTGGGAGAAATTCAGCGGCGAAGAGGGGGGCCTTTATTAGGGGCAGTTCTTAGTTTTTATTAATTATTTCTGAAACAGCTGTATGTTTCAAAGATATAAAAATAAAATTATATAGAACTTAAACATATCAATTAATTGTTCTATGCAATTTTTAGCGCCAGAAATTCCTACGATAGAATTGAAGTGTTAGCTCGAATTTTTTCAATATCTGAATAACGATTAAGAGAATATATAGACATATTTTTTAAAAATTAATTACATAGGATTGAAAATGCTTAAATTGTAGATACTGTTTGTTTATTAACGTCTAACTGACATGAAGCTTTAAACATCCATCTGACATAGATTATTGTTTTTGTCTTCACAGTGTTGCCTATTTTCGTTATGAACTTATTAAAAAGGAGGTTACATAATTATCCTTAAAAAAATATTATTTTAATACGAAGCCTAGATGCATTAAAAATTAATTAAATAAGATTGAAAATGCTTAAACTGTATTATCTGACAACATAGGCGTCCTCTGACAGTATTAATATTAGTGACGCAACTGCTCTGATTCGTGAAAATTACTATATTATAACAGTGAGGCAAACGTATTTGAAAATCAGCTATGGAATCTAATTTTATTTCATTAAATATTGACCAAATCATTAATAAGTTAAATATTATTAAATATTACTAACGGACGAAAGCCAACAATTAAAAATGCTACGATCAAAAAATAAATTTAATCAAATCAAATTATAAGTGCAAAGTTGTGAAGAACTTTAATTTAAAAATGGTAAAAGCTGTTTCAGCTAAAAACTTGGCATACCAATTAGAGACCTAGTAAAATCATAGAAATCTAACACAGAAATAACGTTCTATTACTACTACTACTTCGAGACTGTAATTGTTACGATACAGAATGTGTACATTTAATATTATTTTAATTATATATGTTACATCATTGCAAGACTGTGAGAACAACATACTTAACTCTGAAGGTGATGTTCCAAATGAAATGTTTTATAACGAGAAACCAAAAACTAATGGAACTGATATAGTTGAAGCTTTTGTGGAATATTTTACATCAGTCTATAATACTGAAGATTTGTTAATGGATGATAATATTAATGCATTTAGGTGGTACGTTGGTAATCATGTGAATCGTTTGAATTGTCACTTACTATGTATTTAACATGATATGTAAAATGAAATATGGTACTTGTACGGGTCCTGATGATATTCCTGCTTGCTTATTGAAGAACTGCGTATATTCTTTGTGTTTTCCAATATTGAAACTGATTTATCGTTCACTTGAAACGGGTGAGTTACCAAGCGTATGGAAACATACATACATTAAGCCACTTTATATGTCGGGTGACAAGAATTTGAATATTAACTATCTGGTTGTAAGTGTACAATCAATTCTCCATAAATTGTTAGATAAATATTTTGCGGATCAAATACCTTGAAATTCTCGTCAAATAATTCCTGACGTTCAACATAGATTCTATACTGGTAGATCTACTGTACCTAATTTATTGGTTCATAAACAATACGTTTCGCGACCTTTAGAAAATGGATGGATAAGGTGTATACGAATTTTCTAAAGCGTTTGATTCAGTTAGTCATTCGTTGTTATTAAGAAAACTAGAGATATTGGGTTTTAGTGATTAAGTTAGATAATAGTTGGCGTCGTTCTTACTGGGTCGTACTCAAAGTGTGACGTTAAAGAATTATGTTTCCTCCCGAAAATAACGAACTTCCGGTGTACCTCATACGTTGTTTACGTTTAGTATCAAAGAACAAGATAATATACACTTCGGAAGCTGTCAACGGAGCACCTGCGTGCAACGTCCCGTAAAACTGCTTACTGCTTCTAAAAGCTCCCGAAATAGTAAATATCTCACCATGGAATAATAGAAAGAATGAAATTAAAATTAATAAATCTTGTCTTGAAATTATGGGAGGCAATAAAAACCAGATGCCAAAACGCGTATACTAGGCAGTACATTGATACTGATAAGAACTTAAGCTTATGAATCAAACGCAAACTGTAAGTTGTAGTAACAAAAACAATCCAGCAACGGTGAAACTAGGTTCATGACATCTGAAGTTGGAACACATACTATTTCACTTGAAATTTTTTATTAAAAGGCTCAAAAGTAGTGAAATGTATTTGCGTCTCTCTAAGTTATCTGTAATTTGCCAATTTGAAGAAATAGTACGATACACAAATTTTTTTACCAATAGGGTGCCATATTAAATCACAATATTCTCATTTGGATCTAACTAATGCAAAGTATAGATTCAACAATATCTTAACATTATTAAATCAACAACAATTCCTAATAATAAAGCCTAACGCTTTTGATGCAGATGTAGATAAGTTGGACGTGTTTGGAGAAATGGAGTAGTGATTAAACGTGATTCCCAATCCTTAACTTTAGAAACTCAGTGTGGCGTTATGGAATTAATCTAATATTCAAACAAAACTAATTCACGTCTTCTGCTGAAGGAAATTACCTTACTCTTGTTTACATTTAAACTAAGATTTAATGTACACGAATTATATGCTGAACCAACCTGTTCTTACAAACCAAGGCAGTCATCTGTAGATGAAATTAAATTATATATTTTGTGGTCATTAGCAATGAGAAGATGTTTAATAGATAAGCAATAACCTAACAAAAGTAGATTAGATAAACAAAACTACTGTAACCTAAGAGAAAAAAAAATGCACGAGCCGGGAATCCACCCGCACCAAAAGTGAGGAAGACGACTCCTACCGCTACATCACCAGCGCTCTAGCAGTTTGACATTGAAAGTGATATTTAAACCATTTAAAAGATACCTATTTATCTAGATAACGCATGCGTAGTTTGTCATCGACAGCACATTACTATGCCTTCCTTCTTTTCCTATGTTCCTTTGTTTACCGCCTCATCATTATAGCAGTTAACATATTAAATTGAACCACTCTGAATCCTGACTAATTTAGTGTTACCACAGTCCAAATCCCTAATCCGATAATTTAAGCTTAATTTCACGTAACCTGAAATGTTGTTTATACACCGCACATATGAAACAAATTAGACCAAAAAGTTACTAATAAATGAATTAATTACATACATACTAGCGCATTCTTGGTGCTCACCAAAATGACAACAAAACTATTATTAATAGTACAGGAGCTAAGAGGGGTTGAGCATGCACTTAAAGTCGTACGCGATTTTATTTTTGATTATTGGTTAGACCACCTGTGTGAACATAAGAACGCATGTTGTCGCCTTCCCAGGTGGTCGACAACCTGGAGGGGAAGGGCATACTATTCAAATAAACGCCTACAGCTCAACAACGGTGATAGAAGTTGAAAATAAACGCTGTCTTACTATACAAAGTATATTCTTTAAAAATGGCACTTACAAAATAAGTTAGACCACCTGTGTGAACATAAGAACGCATGTTGTCGCCTTCCCAGGCAGTCGACAACCTGGAGGGGAAGGGCATACTATTCAAATAAACGCCTACAGCTCAACAACGGTGATAGAAGTTGAAAATAAACGCTGTCTTACTATACAAAGTATATTCTTTAAAAATGGCACTTACAAAATAAGTCCTATTTGTCTTAGTTTCGGAGTAAAAAAATATTTTAGCTTAAAACTTAACTTTATCCTAGGCGTTTTCCTTTTATTTACATGCATAAATAACGGTTATTTGGCCGAAACAACAACGATGGACTAAAATTAGCAAATCTGATAAAATGTAACTTATTTAAAACATGTACCTGCCCTTTTTGGTGTAAAGTTCTCTGGTAAGTTATGCAGTTTTCACACAATCCTGTGAATCTGCTTGTGTAGTATAGGATACGTATATTTGGATATTCCTGATTTCTCTGCCCAATTTAGAAATTTGATTGATGATACACACTACTTCTAGTATCCCAATAAGTCCGAAAAATAAGAAAAGGGTTTCCCAGAGTCTAAATTATTGTTGGAATGCTTCATTTACATCGTCCTCGGTACGTCTTTTAGTAAATACGTTTTTCTTTGAAAACACAGTAAGAACTGTAGGGAGCTTTATTTTTAAAACACGCACAAGAAGTTTTAGCGCAGTTTTTACATTTACAAGGAGCTATGAGATTCTCTGGTAGAGCTGACATGGTCATGAAACGCGGGCGTAGGTTATTGCTGTCATCAAGTTAAAAACCATACTGAGTTAAGTCCAAAGGCTCCACAAATGCAATAGTTGCGTTTTTCCAATAGTACAATTGAGCGGAACATCTTAAAATGTGTTGTTTGAAACTGTTAGAAGTGCAAGGCAAACAGCTTATATCATTGACTGCTGAGAGGTTAGATAGACAATGAAGCTGACGACTTTCGTTGATTATTTTCAAATATAAACCATCTAGCTTCGTTAACTGTTCAGGGGACAAGTGATTTTCATGTAAAAGTTGTAAGGCATCGACACTTGTTTCAGACTTTTTCAGTACACCAAAAGAATACTTTTTTGTGACCATTTTGCTAGTAGAGTTTTAACCAGTAAACACATGAAGGGCTGATAAGATTCTGGATGTCTTAGAACCAAGCGCTTCAGACGCTAAGTGACAACCTAGAACTCTTTTTCGATCACCAATACCGGTTAAAAACCACATACTCTTGCAGCCAATAGCTTTGAAGTCTTGCCAGGACGAAATGCCTAGAACGAAGACATCTGTGTCAGGGCAATGCATCACTAAGTTAACTTCAACCCCATTGATAGTATTTAACAGAGCATGTTTTTGAATGCAAAAATATTCTTGTGTCTGCTTCTGTCTGATTACTTTTTAGGTTCAAACACTTTTTTATGAAGCATTCGGTTTCGTCTTCAAAAGATCCAGCATAATAAAGGGTTTTGGCTGCAGGAACAGTTATTTGGTTGATAACATAATTGGTCATATATTTAGTAAGGTTCTTCTTATTCTCTAGGACTTACATATACCTAGACCATTGTTTTGGAACTTTAGTTATGTGGTTAACTATAGTCGGGGCTTTTCCAAGGCTCCTTAGATTCAGCTCTGCATTTTTCACAGAACCACCAATGTTACCGTAACTGTCATAAACAACGTCTACTCGTGTACTACAGGTCTTTCTCAAAATAGCCTCAATTTTAGACAACTGATATTCGGCAAAGTCCTGAAAAGTGTTCATATTCGTTAAAACAGCGCTTAGAACGGAATGAATGAAAGCCATTCCATCTACAATGTGAACTTGGTCTACTTCTCCTAAATCATCTAGAGCCTTGTTGCAGGTAGTTTCAGTTTCAATAATATTTATCAGTTCGCACTTTACACTTTCCTTTAAATGGCCGCTTTCATTTGCTAAAGATAGTAGGTAATCTAGTAACTCGTGCTTCAACAGATCTTCCAACTCGATGTTTCTTTGAGTTGCCAACATAATTGTTGAGTTGACATTCGCCATGACATGTTTTTTCTTTTTATTTAACTTGGGGGTTTCTTGTGGTAATGAAGACATATAGTTATATCATTCGTATTCTTAAGATAATAATGTATCCTTTTATAAACAGTTAGTGTGACATATTATTTTTGGGATTAATGATTAATTGTCTTTGTTCACTATTATCGCCTGAGAGGCTTTTACTAACGTTCATAAATTAACGTATTTTATCAATTCTTGGATTCATTAGTTTTCTCAAATAAATCACTGCTATCGCATGTGAACTTTCGTACGCATTCATAAATTAATACATTTTATCAATTCTTAAGCTCATTAGTTTTCTTAAGTAAATTACTGTTATCGCATGAGAACTTTCATACGTGTTAATAAATTAACACTAACTTTATTATTAGTTATCTTAAGTAGATTAGGAACGTTATAAAAGGCGTTGCATTGACAACGGAAGCCAGAGTTCATATTAGCTTCTAGTTAGTGAAGTCTCAGTTTTAATTGTAATTATTTTAATAAATATAATCTACAATAAAAACATAATTCTATGTTTTAATTGTTGTTATTTTAATAAATATCATTTGCAATAAAAACATAATTGGCGCTGCGAACAGGATACCCAAACGGCTCTAAATAATAAAACAAATTAGTGTCGGCGATTTTTAAATCATTATTGGGTATACCATCATCATCGTGCAAGACGAATTTTGGTAAGAATATCCATCTGGCCTACCGAGGTACTTTGCTCTTCAACGGACCTCAACTGTAGAAAACGCCTAGGAAACAAAACCAGAGTCTGCACCTATAGCAACTTGATCCATCGAGAATCCTCAACCGCTGTGGTACTTCTCAACTTCAAGGCACACCTGAGATGCTATTAGCAACCTTAGTTTTGTAAGTAATAATATCCTTTTTCTTTTCTTTCTTTTTACAATATACGTGTTGGAATCTTGTATGACTGAATTCCGTGATAGATCACCTATAAGAATATCTGGTAATTCAAGTAACTCTGATTCTGAGAATCAATTAATTAATAATAAAATAATAATGGCAAACTATACTGAAATAAATATTGCTAAGGAAATGATTCCTCAATATGAGGGAGGTAGTAGAAATTTATCGTATTTCATACAACAGTGTGAAAAATGTATAACTAATTATAGAAATAATTCACAGGGTCAAGAAAACTGTACATTAAATAAATTATTGTTTGAAATTTGTTGTTCCAAATTAATTGGTACTGCTAGAGATACCTTAGTAATTTCAAATTGCTTAACTTGGGATAAAGTAAAGAAAACATTAATAAACCGCTTTGGCGATCCTAGAAATGAAACATTATTAGAAAATGATTTAATAACGTGTATTCAATTAAATGAAAGTTATGATGAATATTACGAAAAAATTAGAAGTAAATTGCAACAACTATTAGAGCACGTATCTATAAACGAAACAGATGTTAGTCTTAAGAATCACAAAATTAATACATATATACAAAAGGCTTTATTTACCTATATGGCAGGTTTATTAGAGCCACATAGGTCCTTTACCTCTTATAAAAATGTTAATTCACTAGAAGAGTGTTTACTTCAATTAAGAAATTACGATAATTATAAACAACAGGTCAATTTTCTAAATTTTATTCGGCAAAAACCATCAACGAATAGACAATCCAATAAAGATAATTTCTCAAATAAAACTCAACCACCGAAACCGTTTCAACGGCCAAGCGCGAATTATTTTTATAGACCGTCACAACCATTTATAAATCGTAATCCAACCGAAAATCAATTCCCGCGTGGTCCGATCAATTTCCAGACGAGACCAGTATTCACCAATTACCCTACGAATTCGCAAGTATTCGGCAAAAAGGAACCTGAGTCGAAACCAACCCCGATGTCGGTATCTACACGAAATACTGGCAGACCAAATCAACAGCCCATTAATGCACGTAACTCTTCGAATTATTTTCGAAGCACGGGCCCTCGCAATTTCCATTCCGAAGAACTTTACAACGTTCAAAGCGACGAACATTCAGTAGAAATAGTGCAAGATGATGAAGATAATCAAGAAGATTATCGAGATTCTGAAACTTTTGAATCTGCTGAAAATTTTCGCATACCTGCCTCGGAACCACAAAGTTAGATTTAAATTCGTTAACAATCAAACCTAAACTACCATTTATAACGATCCCTAGCTTAAAATTAAAGATTTTAATAGATAGCGGAGCTTCCAATTCTATAATAAATCCAGGTCCCGCTTACGAACATTTTAAAAATTATTTTTTTGTTAAACCATTTACTGTTAAGAGCTTAAATAATACGATAACCGATAATCAGAATATATCATATCCTATTTTAAGAGAATTTGGACTTGATAATAATATTAATTTTCATATAATACAGTGGCATGATAGATTTGACGCATTAATAGGAAGTGAAGATTTCCAGAGACTTAAAGCTACGATTAATTATAATAATCAAACATTAGAGATAGGTAGTTCTAAAATACCGTTTTTTATGGAATTAAACCCGAAGAATTTTAAACCAATAAAACAAATTGTTAAAAATAGTATAAAAATTCCTGTAAATGTCGATCAAGGACACGTTTTAGTTCCAGAAATTAAATTAGACGACTACATTATTTCAGAATCAATTGCCTTTGCAAAAAATGGTATCTGTATTGTCCCCTTTGAAGAAGAATGTGAAATAGAAATAAATTTTCAACAACAATATGAGGTAGAACCTATTACCAACGTTGATTTAATAAATCCAAAAATTCAAAATTTTAATATTGATATTCCCAATGTCATTAGAACTAGTCATCTTAATCTAGAAGAAAAAACAGAAATTATATGTTTGTGCAAGAGATATAAAGAAATTTTTTACAATGAAAATTGTGACCTTACTTTTACTAACGCTGTAAAACATAAAGTCAGAACTAATGACAACGAACCAGTTTATTCTAAATCATTTCGATACCCGCATCACTTGAAAAATGAAATTCAAAATCAAATCCAAAAAACACTTGATAATAAAATTATTAGACCAAGCATTTCACCCTATAGTTCACCGGTCTGGATTGTACCAAAGAAACCAGATGCAAGCGGAAAAAAAAATGGTGACTTGTAATAGACTATAGGAAATTAAATGAGAAAACGGTCGAAGACAAATACCCACTCCCGCGAATTGACGAAATATTGGACAATTTAGGAAAATGCATGTATTTTTCTACATTAGATCTCGCCCAAGGATTCCATCAGATAGAAGTGGACCGCGATTCTATCGAAAAAACTGCTTTCTCAGTAAACAACGGTCATTTTGAATACGTTCGAATGCCTTTCGGACTTAAAAACGCCCCGAGTACTTTTCAGAGAGTAATGGATAACATTCTACGCCCATACCTATATAAGTTCTGTTTTGTATACATGGACGACATTGTAATATTCTCCAAATCGCTTCACGAACATTCAGTACACATTAGACAAATATTTGAAAAATTAAGAGAATTTAATTTAAAAATTCAATTAGACAAATCGGAATTTTTGTGTAAAGAAGTAGCCTTCTTAGGACACGTAATTACACCACAAGGTATAAAACCTAACCCCGCAAAAATTAAAGCCTTAGAAGAATACCCTCTACCAAAAACAGTCAAGGAAATAAGAGCTTTCCTCGGTCTGGTGGGATACTATAGAAGGTTCATTAAAAACTTTGCTAAACTTGTACAACCATTTACCAAATGCCTTAAAAAGAATTCAAAGATTGATGTGACAGATCAAAATTATTTGCAAACATTTTATCAGTGTAAGGAATTACTAACCAATGCACCAGTACTAACGTGTCCAGACTTTGAAAAAACCTTCCATGTAACAACTGATGCATCCAACGTAGCCATAGGAGGAGTTTTATCGCAAAATAATAAACCAATTGCATTTTACTCAAGAACCCTAAATAGTGCTGAACGCAATTATTCAACTATTGAACGTGAATTGCTCAGTATAGTAGAAACCACAAAACATTTTAGGCCGTACATTTACGGAAAACAATTTATAATAGAAACTGATCATAAGCCGCTAGTTTGGTTATTCTCCCTAAAGGATCCAAATTCCAGATTAGTTAAATGGAGACTGAGACTAGACGAGTTTGACTACAAAATACAATATAAAAAAGGCAAAGAAAATTTAGTAGCCGATGCGTTGTCGCGAATAGAAATTCATACTAAAGAAACCTCAAACGATACAGAACTAGACCTTATGTCGATAATTCCAAACGTCGACAAAGACTTTTCACCTGATGATTTAGAAGAATTATTAAGTGGAGGACAAGATGACAAATCAAATAATACGCAACACACATCCGTCGAGAATCCAGTATTCTCAATGCCAATCTCCGAAAATCCGGTAAACCATTTCATGTATCGTATAATTTTGAAACTAGGAGACCAATACAAAATAGAATACTTTAGACCGTTCTTAAAGCATAATTATGTTGTCACAATTAGACAAGGTAATGAATTGGAAAACATTTCGCGAATGTTAAAAGAAATTATAGATCCAAAGAATTTATACGGAATATATTTTAATGATAAGGAATTGGAATCAAAATTTCTGAAAATAACAAATAATTTATTTAATAACAAAGTAAAATTTGTTAAAAGTAACCTTCTAACGAAAGATATAGAACAATCGAATGAACAATTAGAAGTAATAGATAGGTATCATTCTAATAATCACAATGGCATACTAGAAACCACAACCACTTAAAAACTAAATACTATTGGCCTAACCAAAAAACCACGATAAATAAAATAATTAACGAATGTGAAACTTGTAACATTAGTAAGTACGATAGAAACTCTTATAAAATTCAATTTTCTGGACCTTTACTTGCAAGGAAACCTTTCGACGTATTACACATTGATACATTTAGTTTCGAAGGAAGCAAATTCTTAACAATAATAGACCTCTTTTCGAGGTATACACAAGCCTACTATATAACAGACGCATCAGGATTGACCGTATTAAATAAATTGAGACACTACTTTTCGCACCACGGCTACCCAAAGAAAATCGTTTGCGACGAAGGAAAAGAGTTTAAGAACAAGGTTTTCCAAGAATATTGCGCTTTATTCAAAATCGAATTGCAGTTTACCACAAACTACAACAGCAACAGTAACTCTCCTATAGAAAGAGTACACTCTACCGTTTTAGAAAAACTAAGAATTATTAAGATTGAAAATAAAAATGAAAGTCCCCAAAATTTAATGATATCGGCCGTATTAACGTATAATCAATCTATACATTCTGCGACGGGTTATACACCTTTCACTCTATTGTACGGGCCCTACGAGAACTTAAATGCACATGAAATCGATTTACACAAAACTGTGTACGAAAATTATAACGAAAAACGAAAAACAGAATTGCTACCCTTCTACGAACACTTATATCACAAACAATTAGAGAAAGGCGCTAAGACATTAGAAAAGAAAAATAGAGATAAAGAACCATCCGTTGAAATGAATGAACCGGTAGCCTATTTTACACGGCAAAGAATTAGAAAGACAGATCCGTGCTTTGACAAAGTAAATATAACGTCCGTTAATAAAAATAAAATCCAGGGGCTCAGAGAAACTTCAAATAGACCAGCTAATATACACACAAGAAAGCTGAAACGTATTAAAAAGAAATTTTGTTTGCAGGATGTGCCTGGCAATCCAGAACCAGGGCCTTCAAATCGAAAAGTTTGATACGAATGGGTACATTACCGAAGATATAGGTTCGGCTAAACTAGTAGATCATTATCATAAGTTTTACTTTTATATTAATATAACAGATTTAGAATTAAGTTATTATCAAATATTGAGTAATGCAGTAATTTTAGACGCAAATCCAAACGTCATGATCCAGAAACTAGTCTACGCGCTAAAAGAAAATTGTAAGTTAATAGAAAAACAATTATCCAAACTTAAGCATAAAAGAAAACGTGGTCTTGCTAATATTGTAGGTACAGCGATAAAATACATTACTGGCAACCCTGATAACAACGATCTAATTGAAATTAATAAAAATTTGAATTTACTTTATAAAAATCAAGATAAAATTATTCAACAGATAGATAAGTATACTTCATTTGCTAATCACATCACTGAAAGATACTCTAAAGATTTGGAAACAATTCAGAACAACACTGATTTATTTGTTAATGAATTAAAAAAGGTGAACAATATCCTTGACACACAGCTAATTATTCAATACAATAATTATTTAAGTTTCAAATTATTGAATACCCTTCAAACTATTGAAAGAACAATTTCTTTAGCTTTTTCCGAAATGACAAATCTCGAAATTATGTCTGACATAGAAATAATTGAAATTATGGATCATTTAAAATTGATTTATAAAAAGACAGAGTTACCTGAATTAGATAAAATCCATATTTTTAAAATACTAGAATTTTCGAAATTTAGGATTTTGTCAACAAAAGATTCAATTACTTGTATATTGTATATACCCATCCTCAATCCTTTAATATTCCAATATAAAAGAATTTATCCGATACCTGATTATCAAAACAAGGTGCTAATACCGCCGTTTCAATATCACCTTCAAGGCGTAAGAAAAGAGCTATGGACTAACGAAAGGTGCAAAGTTATAGAAGAGCAAATCGTGTGTTTTGAAAGAACCGAAACAAACAAGTGTTTCATAACTCATAACAAAGATTGTGTATACGCCGTAGTGAATAACAATTATAAGTTATACGTTCAATTAGGTAATGGAAGAATTTTAGTATCCGTCAAACAAGACTTAGAAATAATTGAGGAGTGTCACAACGAAATTAATAACTTTAAAGTAATTTATAATGTTTTTATATCAGCAGGAGACAATTGCAAATTAACAATAGATGATCAAACTTTTGAAAATACATTTGTTAACTTTACTTATAAGAATCCTTTAGAAATCAATAATTATAAGGCTGACTTGACTGTAAAACTAGAACCAAAACATTTGGAAAGCCTGAAAACCTTAAAAGAAGAGGCTGAAGTGTTAAAAACTGCTTTAAAAATTAATCCTTTAGTACATGTTATGCATTTATCTGTAACTACTATTGTAATTATGTTATTGATTGTGTTTTGTATTTTAATCTATGTATTTAGAAATAGGATACCTGATAGAGTTAAGACACAAAGACAAGATAAAGAAGTAATTCCTTTAAAACAGGTAACTTCGCAGAATGAGGACATTCTGTCTTAAGGGGGGAGGAGTTATATCATTCGTATTCTTAAGATAATAATGTATCCTTTTATAAACAGTTAGTGTGACATATTATTTTTGGGATTAATGATTAATTGTCTTTGTTCACTATTATCGCCTGAGAGGCTTTTACTAACGTTCATAAATTAACGTATTTTATCAATTCTTGGATTCATTAGTTTTCTCAAATAAATCACTGCTATCGCATGTGAACTTTCGTACGCATTCATAAATTAATACATTTTATCAATTCTTAAGCTCATTAGTTTTCTTAAGTAAATTACTGTTATCGCATGAGAACTTTCATACGTGTTAATAAATTAACACTAACTTTATTATTAGTTATCTTAAGTAGATTAGGAACGTTATAAAAGGCGTTGCATTGACAACGGAAGCCAGAGTTCATATTAGCTTCTAGTTAGTGAAGTCTCAGTTTTAATTGTAATTATTTTAATAAATATCATCTACAATAAAAACATAATTCTATGTTTTAATTGTTGTTATTTTAATAAATATCATTTGCAATAAAAACATAATTATATACACAATGTGCACTCTTTCAATTGGAACGTACTATCCTTTTATCTTTTCTATACTTCTCTCTTTCATAAAACTGTCGTATTTCTTTAGTCCTTCTTCTGTGATGTTTATAAGAAACTTAGAAGCTTCTTCTGTAGCAATCAATCCGCTTGCAATGTTTCTCAGTTCAGTTTTACAATTTTCAAAGGGATTGTCATGGTCATTAATGAATTTGACGATCAGTTTAACAGCATTTTCATCTCGTTCTATTTTGTTACTCCGCCATTCTTTATGAGAATGTTCATCAACATCACTGGTGGGGTCTTGATTAATATCACAGAAATCTTGTAGGGCTTGGCAAATACCGGTTTGGAAATGGTATAATAGGCACCAATTTTGCATGACATTTTGATTTGACGTTATTCCAATCAGCCCTCCTTGAAGTTTGGAGGGCCTGATCAGGGATTGCTCTAGAGCGTGATCAGTTGCAACATTGTTAAACTTACCGGCTTTCCTTTTTACTGAAAAATGACCCTGTCTAAATGCGGTTTTTAATTCAAGTGGCAATTTCACCATATCTGATAGGTAGAAAACACATCCTCTTACGTAAGATATGTGGTTATAGAGCAACAGATAAGGTATCACTTTCTCAACGGTTCTCAAATGTAGATCACAATTGCCATCTCTTTCGACTTTGATACAGGCAAGTAGTATTTCCACCATTTCACAATAGTTACACCAGTACTTAAATGTTTCATTGACTACCGATTTATCTTGAAGGAATTAGCTAAACTCGGTAAACAAGGTGGTACCCTCGTCTTCGGTCAAGTCGTAAATTGCAGAGACGTCTTCCTCAGAACTAACAAAGGCTTCTTGTAGAGATGTTACGTGACCTTTATCTCTGTTGTAAGTA
Organism: Vesta saturnalis; assembly: GCA_036346205.1. Classification (NCBI taxonomy): domain Eukaryota; kingdom Metazoa; phylum Arthropoda; class Insecta; order Coleoptera; family Lampyridae; genus Vesta; species Vesta saturnalis. Next base: position 2,244,455 of record JARFJB010002082.1, read on the forward strand.
CTTGATTTATTTCCTTCCTTTAAAAAGAGCTCCATTTCAAGTCTTCTACAAGCTTCGTACATTAGTTTGTGCGCCCTTACGGCTCTATTGTAATGCACACCTTTCAATTCAGCCTTCAAGTGTTTTCGCCATGTATTTCAGCCTCAATAAAAAATATCATACAATCCACTATCGGTTACAAACTGCCCAATGACACTTAACTAATTTTTGGCTAAGTGAAAAGCACCAATCCTTAAAAACAACGTATCAAACTCTTTGCTCTGAATCTGGATTAACTTGGCAATCAGATATATAGCCATGTTGCAAGATAAGACTGAATATTTTTGTCCTACATATTCATTCATAGACATGAAGTTTTTCATGACAGTATAAACAGCATCTGTTGTTGTAGGAGCTGGAAGTAATGTACAAAATCCTACATTAGTGTTTGGAATTATTGATTTAGAAATTACCGGATGGAAGGGGGTCCAGCCTGGGCACAGTGCGTAGTTCGAAATAGCTTTGTCATCAACTAGACTATGGTTCACTCTGCAAAGAAGCCAAACAAAATTACTGATATTGTTGTCTGCATATTATGTGTCAATGTCTATTTGTTCAGGATAATATTCTGGTTTCTTTTTTATTCCAAAACACTTCTTAATGGCTTGGCAAGGAATTAGTTCCTTAGCATTCAAGGAAACGTCCTGAGAAATAGGCGTTTTTTCTGTTTGTTGTGTAAAGTTACATGTGTCTGTTGCTGTCTGATACAAAACCATTACAGTAACATGTGTTGTCCTTTTACCGTCTAATGTTTCCTCTGCAAAATCATCATTATCCACGGCTCCGTGTAGAAAAATATTCGGATTACTCATTATGTTTGAAGGTAAAAGAACGGCTTCTGTTTGGTTTTTAGTTACTATATCAATGGCTACTTGAGAGTCTACCTTTTTCAAACTTGTATAGCTAATACAATGGCCTAATTTGTGAAGAGTTGTTATTAACTACTTTTATCGAGTATAGTGATGTGTAAACGACACATGTTTAGGTGTTAGATCACCATCTGTAATAAGATAAGTCCATATAAATGGAAAAACATTTCCTTTTTGTGTCTTTGTTATTAGCACGATCAGATCCAAGAAGTTTACTCAAAAACAATTCCCATCGTTGAGGCATTTTAAAATTATCTAACTCCTTAAGATATTAAGGCGTCATTGCACACATAGCCTTTCATGTTAAATACATTAGTTTTTATGTCTTCTTTCAATGTTTCTGTGTCAAGTGACTGTTCATAGATGTTACGGATACTTTCAACGAGTTCAGTAGACTTTGTGGAGGCTTTAAAAACAATGTGAGATTTTGATTGATTGGTGGGTTGAGAACATTAATTCGTCGCGATAGTAGTCAATCAACGATTTCTTCACCAGCCTGTTATCCACTGTAACATTTGTTCCTCTGCTTAGGGTTCTTAAACTGTTTGTGAGCCAACTTAACTCGAAACAATTTGGTTTTAGTTCATCTATTTCAGAAATGAGATCCTCAAATGCTGTATCGATAGTGTCCTATTTACACTTTGTTTGGATATCTCATTAAAGTTGGGGATTTCTGGTTTGGGGTTCGCCGTACTCTCTATCAAAATACGAAGTCAGGCAAAGCTTGTGGTATAATGTCTGCAACAAAAACATCATTAGTATCGTTTCATGTACTTAATCTAACGAAAACTTCGTCCTATCTTTCTCGCCACTCGCTAAGTAACCTTTTCGCTTATTCTGTAGGTTTTTTAATTTTCTTTTTCGTGTCTTGCTGACAAAAAATACACTTTTTGTAGTAACATTTGGAATAACTCTTCTAGTAAATAGGGAGGATGATGAGGAAGTGAGAAATGTTGTTTCTTCATCGCATTCTCGGCTTTGTTCCGAAACATCTCGTTCCTGTGCCATTTGAAAACAAAGGCTTCTGTAGATTTGCTATCAATTACTTTTGAAATTTCGTCATTTCTTAGAAAAAAAACTAGCTTCTTTAATTTTATTTAAACTGTCAGTTTTAGGTTTAGAAACAAAAGGAAACTTATTTTTCTCTTGGCATATTAAGCATAAGTTGAAATCAAACTTCTATTGCTTTTTATCGGCAGGATTCTTTAAGGGAAACGCCATTTAACACACATTCTATTATTAAGGTGTCAAATTAACGCAAAATATTTATTACTAAAGTCCTCAAATTAGTTTTCCCTGACATTGACAATCCCTCGTTGTCAATAAACTGTACACCGCACACATAAGGAACACACATTTTCGAAATTCATAAATATACGTTCACAAAAAACTAATTGACAACACTCGCCATGACACAAACGCACGTCCTTCCGAACCGTACATATGAATAATACTGACCGTTTTTAAAGAAATCAACGTTCAAGTCACTATGAATGAAGCGCGCCTCCTGAGCCGTGCTTGTAGCGTCTTGTTTCTCACGCCTGGCCGCAAAAACATCATCATTGTAGCCTAGTAGCGATTTTGTAAGATAATCTCTAAACTATTAACCAGTATTGTTTCTAATTGGGCAATTGATAAGAAATAACTAACTATTAGGGCTTTTAAACATATAAAGAGTAAACAAAACTGATTTTAATGTTACGTTTTAAAAGGAAATATCTTTTATTCCGAAACTAAGACAAATAGGTCATTTTTTAAGAGCCTTTTTAAATAACGTTCTTTGTATAGTAAGACACCATTTATTTTAAACTTCTATCACCGTTGTTGAGCTATAGGCATTTATTTGAATAGTGTACGTGGCCATGTTCCCCCCCCAAGTTGTCGACCACCAGGGAAGGTACAACATGCGTTTTTATGTTCACCCAGATGGCCTGAACAATAGTCAAAAATAAAATCGCGTACGGCTTTAAGTGCAAGCTCAACCCCCTTAACTACCGGCCTATAAAGCCACGTACACAAAACATTTATGTAAAGACAAGAAAATTGAAATATGAGATCATAATAATTTATTGCTATTTTTATTTTACAATAGTTACAGTACTTATAAGATCAAGGTAACTTCTAAGCTGCCATTGTTTAACCAGCAACCACACTATAAAAATTTGAACATATATATGGCTAAAATCTTAAACATCTAGATTTTAAATTAGTATAGTAAAATAGTACGAAATGTTACATAATAAAACTTAAAAATAAATAAGACATCACAGACATAGAAAAGTGTCTACATTTAGTACAGTTTAAGAATCTTCAGTTCTAATGCTTCTTTAATTTTGTGGCAGTGTTATGAGATATAGATATAGTGAACAACTAATCTAAGCATTTGAATGTACAGTACTTTCACCGGTTAAAGTATCAGTCAAATATGTAATTTTAAGAGTCTTTGCAAAATATTGCTTTTCAACTGGATGATTTACAGTCCACGCCATCACCCTAACCCCCCTAGTGTACCAATCTGCCACCACCTTTCTACAATTTAGTTAATAAGTATAATAAACTATAAAAAATGTTAAGTAAAACTTACGGACTAATGACATCTTTATGCAGTAAAACTACAGATAATCCTAATATATTGTATGTTAGGCGAGATAAAAACCATTCGTGTAGGTAATCACACAAACAAAGCAAAGCATGTTTAATAATATTATTACTTCTTCTTTCTCCTGGTCCAGATACTGCGCTATATGTCGTATTTGCGAAACAGTGCGGGCGCCAAGCCAAAGAACCCACTATTTTAGGATTGCTTCTTCGTATCTACAAGTGTAATAAACTTTTCAAATTATTATTAAAAGTGTAGCCTAAGCACAAGCGAAAAGCAGATGTAAAGCCACTTATTATCTAAATATCTAAAACAAAAAAAGATTATTGTTTTTATATGTGATGGTTTTATGTAGTAATGATAATCTAAGATAACATTTAAGAATCACCTATAAATATATTGTTTAGGAATAAATGTGATCACTTTCTAAACATAGCAATATACAAAAGAAAACTAAATAAATTATATAGCGGATTTGGTTCAAAAAGCGTATGTAAATAAACGCAAAACGTAAGTATTTAAGCAAATATTTTTTCAATATCACTATACAAGGTGTCACGACGGACGCGATGGAGTTTTATGAGAAAACTGGATATATTTTTTTATTTTTGTTGCAGGGACTTTATGTAGGTCCATTAAGGCTACATTTTTTAAATAATTTCAAATATACAGGGTGTTTCAAAAAAGAGTGGCATATCAAAGTTATGTTTTTTTAAATATATCACAATTTTGAATTAAGTATGGAAAATGAGATAGACTTTCATTAGGGTTTCCTATACCTAAATATAGAGCGTTTTGATTTATTTTGATTTTTCTTAAATTGAAAGGTTTTGGAAAAAATTTATTGTTACCAAACGAAACTAATTTTGTCAAAATTGCTTCAGGATCTCGAAAATAGACTGTTTCGTTGATTTATTTGGCAATTTAATTGCGAGAAATACTATACTGGGTGTTCATATTTTTCGGTTGTATTAGTAATACATTCAAACTGTAATATCTTCCTTATCGCAAATGGAACACCCTATATATTTTAAATCTGTCATGTGACCAGTTAAATGATCTTCCAAAAAGTACTAAGATATCCTATACGTAAACATTCACGTTTTAAAGTTATTGAGGTAATTTTGAAATTTAATGTTTTTTATGGGACTTACAGGATGTAAATGTTTTTACTAATAATGTTTGTCAATCATTTTTTGAATCGACTAATTAGCAATTAGCGTATGTGTACAGATATTTCAAGTTAGTATGTAGTAATATTTAATTAAAATATTACTTCTGAAAATATGTGCATTGTAATCACAAAAAACAATTGGCGATGAATTATTGGTGCATATTTCTTTGATGGCACTCTAAACGGTCGCAAATTCTTAAACTTTTTAAAAAACGACTTTTGGCACTTTTAAAAATATTCCATTGCATCAGACAAAAAATATGATTACAATTAGATGGTGCCCCTGCACATTTTTCACGACGTGTAAGGGAATATTTAGACCGAAAATTTTATAACAAATGGATCGGCCTTCTAGATCTCCAGACCTCACTCAGATGGATAGAAATAATAGAAAGAATTTTTGTGGGGATATATTAAAAATCTATTATATGCCACTCCTCCTACTACTGCCAAAGACCAAAGTCCAAAGTCCAAAGTCCAAAGTCCAAAGTTCAAAGTCCAAAGTCCAAAGCTGCAAAATGTAATATGTTCGCTTGAAAAGAGAATCGGACTTTGCATTGAAAAAGATGGCAGTAATTTCGAGCATTGGGTATAGTAGTTATGTTAAACTGTTAAGAATAATACATTCGTGATGTTGTTAAATATCGTTGAATAACTTTGAAACATGAAGGTTCAGGTATAGGATACCTTAATACTTTTTGGAAGATAATTGAATTGGTCACATGACAGATCTAAAATATACAGGGTATTCCATTTGAGACAGGAAGATATTATAGTTTGAATGTATTACTAATACAACCGAAAAATCTGAACACCCAGTATAGTATTTTTCACCATTAAATTGCCAAATAAATCAACGAAACAGTCTATTTTCGAGATCCTGAAGCAAATTTGACAAAATTAGTTTCGTTTGGTAACTATTAATTTTTTCCAAAACCTTGTAATTTAAGAAAAATCAAAATAAATCAAAACGCTCTGTATTTAGGTATAACGAAAGTCTATCTTATTTTTCATACTTAATTCAAAAATGTGATAAAATATAGGGCATTCGATTAAAAAAAAACATAACTGATATGCCACTCTTTTTTGAAGCACCCTGTATATTTGTAATTACTTAAAAAAATGTAGCCTTAATGGACCTACAGAATGTCCCTGCAACAAGTCAAAAAAATATATTCCGTTTTCTCATAAAACCCAGTCGCGTCCGTCGTGACTCACCCTGTATATGTACAAAATAAAGAACCAATTTTTACGCGTCTAGGTAACTCAGTTAAATTAATAACATCATCTCTCTCTCTTGAAGACAAACATATGACAGCTGCATTTGTTAAAAGTTTTCAGAAATTGGCACTAGGTGCATTTGTATATATATTTTGTAAACGTTACACAAATTGGTAGGATTGGATGCTAATTTGCTCTATTGCATGTTAACCTTCTTTGACACACGTTAAACATGTAAACCCTCTACAGGGCCCAAATTACCATGTGCTAGCTTTCACGACTATTCATACTAAAAATACTTACTGAGCACATTGTAAACATTTACAATTATTACAAAATACTCCCAATAGGAAATAAGTATTTTTATTAATTACCATGTGGAGCGTAGCAAATATTAATACAATATTTATTATAAGTTTTGTTATGAACGAATAAGTTCAAAGGTAAACATGTAATTAAAAATTATTATTAATTTTATTAAATACATAAATAAAAAGTTTACCTCGAGTAGGATTGGACCTACGACCTGTACTTTGCTAGAGAACCGCGCTAACCATCTGCGCCATCGAGATTCAAGTCCCAATCGATGCAAATTTTGTCTTTATCTATGTAGAACTGATGTAAATTCTAAATATAATGAGATTACAATCAAATTGGAGTTTGAATCTCGATGGCGCAGATGGTTAGCGCGGTACTCTAGCAAAGTACAGGTCGTAGGTTCAAATCCTACTCAAGGTAAACTTTTTATTTATATATTTAATAAAATTAGTAATAATACTTAATTACATATTTACCTTTGAACTGATTCGTTCATAACAAAACTTATAATATTAGTCAAGTTGCTTTGGTGTGTGTGTGAATCCTTGCGATATTCCAAGCTCACGTTCCATTAATATAAGTATTTTGATCGTAATCTCATTATATTTAAAATTTACATCAGTTCTACATACATAAAGACAAAATTTGCATCGATTGGGGCTTGAATCTGGATAGCGCAGATGGTTAGCGCGGTACTCTAGCAAAGTACAGGTCGTAGGTTCAAATCCTACTCGAGGTAAACTTTTTATTTATGTATTTCATAAAATTAATAATAATTTTTAATTAATACAATATGTATAAAACAAAACATTACAAATAAAGTGACAAATAGGACCGACTAGAAGTTATTGTTTTTTTAGTAACTAGTGAAAGAAATTCTTCCACATTGTATATGGTGCATTAAAAGTGAATTTAATTTACCTTTAAATTGCTTGAGAGAGCCACTTTGCTTGATGCAATTCATTGTAAAGCTTTATACCAAACGAAGAAGGAGCTTTTGCGGTTATATTGGTTTTACTTAAAGGATTACGGTAATCATTCTTTTTTCTTATATTGTATAAGTGAAAATCTGAGTTTTTCTTAAACTGGTTTTGGTTCTTATAGCCAAAGCAGAGAAGCGCCAGAATGTATAAGCTAAGTAATGGCAATATATTATATTTTGTAAAATAAAGTCTGCAAGACTCGCTACTTTTTATAGCAGCCATTATTCAAATTATTCTTTCCTGGCTCAGAAACACTTGTTGCGCTAATATTGATAATCCCCAAAAACAAATACTGACAACTTTGAATGAACTTGACCATAGTAAAAGGAAACTATAACATTGAACGAAACTGCGTACTTTAAGCATCTGATTTGAAAGCAACAACTATTAATTTTTTTTATCAAAGCAGAGCAATGTGTTTTCCAATTCAAAGATTGGTCGAAATGAAGACCAAGAAATTTTACTACTCGTTGTTGTAATACATCTGTATTATTTATATTAAATCTATTATTTAAAATATGTTTATTGAACGACTAAGGCTTGTTTTTGAAAAGTTGATGTACAGCTTATTTTCTATAAATCAGTCATTTAGGTTCTCTAACAGAGCATTTGCGTTAGATATCAGATCGTCTGGCTGTGTACTAGTTATTAGAACAGATGTATCATGAACATAAAGATATAGCGAATGGTTTAAGAAATCAACTGTCATTAATAAAAAGCAAACACAGGACCTAGTATGGAACCTTGGGAACCCCTACTGTAACAGGCAAAGTAGACGAGCAGCAGTGATTAATGATGTGGTTGGGCGATTTATAAGTCACTCTTACAAACTGGGTTCTTTGTGAAAGGTAAGATTGAAACCATTTGGCGACGGTACATTTATACCATACCGTTCTAATTTGTTTAACAACAATGAATGATTGACGCAATCAAAAGCTTTAGTCAGATCGTAGTAAATTGCAACAACACACTTTTTTCATCTAGAGCTTCCACTATTTCATGAACGAAAGAGTGTAAAGCAGTAATCGTTGACGTTTTTTTTCGAAAGACATACTGTCTGTCAGTAATAATGTTATTCAATTCTAAGTGACGCAGAAGTCTTGATAGCATTACATATTCATAAATTTTTGAAAAAGAAGAATTGAACAAGGGCCAAATGGATTTGTTTTAGAAGTTTACAGGATATGTCCACAGCTGTTTTTGTATAAGAATTGCTTATGAAATATGAAAAAGATCAAAACACAATCATAGGCCTGCTATTAGTATAACAGTTTGATAAACGTACAAAGCCAACCATGGAATCTAATTTTAGTAAAGAATAACTAAATCCTAAATAAATTACATATTATTAAACTGCCTTGAAGATGACAAATCAGAATCAATTCCACTATATTTAAGTTTTTTATTTCACTAAAAAGTAGAATAATACTCATTTTGTATAAAATAGAAATGTCTGATACTGATAGCGACATAAGCGGGGTTCCCAAACAAGTAGTGAACTGCAAATAAATTAGTGAATATAAAACGTAAAAGTGGCTGGAGAAAACATTGGTTGTTTTATTTGCACAAGAAATGCATTTGACATTGGATATTTTATGTAATAATGAAACAACTAAATTATGAGACATGGCAGTCATTGGCTTTTTTTTGAACATATAAGTTGTAAGCTTTTTATTAATACAATAACATGTTTTAAAAGATATGGAAATGTAAACTTTTACTTTATTTTTATTTGCAGTTAAATACTTTTGTGCATGCATAATAAAGAAGATATAGATATAGATTCAAAAATGTATTATTGATATTTAATACAAAATCAACAAAAAACAACGAAAGAAATTCACGTATGTATTTACAATAAATTTTCAAAGTGCCATCCTTCGGTTTCAATACACTTTTGACATCTTCTGGAAATGGAGTTGATTGCCGCTAATATTTGGTGCCGATTTTCGCGTAATGGACGGTAAGCTTGACGAACTCATTCCATCAGTTCTTCCCTTGTTGCAATTGTTTCATAGACAAGGTCTTTTAAATAGCCCCACACAAAAAGTTCAAGGAAGTTAGGTCGGGTGACCTTGGAGGCCACGCTACTGGTCCTCTAACGGCTTCGAGTTGGTTGCTCATTGTTCATACGCCCTATCAATCTTTTAGGATAATGCTCACTCATCCAATTCCTCACCTGTCTTCCAAAATGGACAGGATTACCATCCATTTGAAATCAATTATTAATACATACCTCGAGCGGTATCTCATCAAACAATTCAAATAAGTTCATTTTTCTTTCATAAACGTGATAGGCTAAAATGCGATTTCCGAATAGGGCACACCAAACACTAAAACCGAAGCGTCCCTGATTATGAACGTCAACGGTACGGTGCGGATTAATGTCGGACCACCAGTGCTCGTTGTGTCGATTGAAAATCCCGGCACTACTAATCATCGGTCCAAACAATATTTGTTGAGAATCATGCATTTTGCTCTATTTGCTGAATATACCAATTACAAAATTCTAGGTGTCGTGCAGGATCGGTTGATTGGAGATGTTGTTTTCTTATTTCATATGGTCTGAATTTGTACCTTTTTAGAACTGACAATGATCGACTTCGTCGTATACCAGACACGGCCTCCATTTGACGGCTTGAAATCGAAGGATTCGCAGTTACCAGTCCGATAACATTGACGGCAACTCCCTCAGCATCTTCAATAATATAATTTTTTGTTCTTGGTTTGTTAAAAGTCCCATGATGTATGAGATTTTCTTTTAATCATTTGAAAATAGAATTATTAGGCTGTCTTCTTTCCCGGCAACGATTAAAATATAATTCACTTCCAACTTCAGAATTATTACTTTGAATAAAACATTCTAACATATGAAACTTTTCATTGTTTTAAAAACCCATATTTTGAACTTTTAAGGTGGTAATAAACAATCAAATGTTATTGAATTGCAAGTTTTGTAACAACGCAATGACCTTAGAACATAAAATACTAGGAAGGAACGTTGAGCTATATACCGTATTTAAAAATTGCGATGGAATTCGCCATATTGAACACCCCAGTATGACTCATTCTTGGTGGTTTCATCGAAAAAAGTGGTGTTTGTAAGTGTTTTGAACTGTTGTAAAGTATCCTGTACAATAATTACTGGTAATAATCAAGTGTTTATAATAACGTTGTGCACATTAAGTAGTGTTGTATTGAATATTACATAATACAAGATTCAATTTAGGTTATGGTTTCAATTCATAGGCGTAACGATCATTGTCCCGCAAGATTTAACTTTAAAAATGTCATAATTTATATTTAACTTTATTGTATCAGGAAGTGTAAATATTGTTTTGAATAAATGCATGACTAGTTATATCGTAGCTTAAAAATGTATTCTAAATATTAAATAATTTAAAATATGTATATACTAATTATGTATTATTAACCGGAAATTTGTTTTCCGCCATGTGTAACACCCATCCCGGTCGCACATATAATTGACAAAAACTCCTTCCTGGCATTTTATATTCTAAGGCAATGACAGATAGGTACCTACTTTGTTTTATCAGAAAAATTATAAATGATACAAGCCTACTTGTATTAAAAACTATTTTTTCTTCAAATGTGAAATATTTATGTCCCAAAAAAAAACTATTTTTTGTTAATAAGCAGTAAAATAATTATTTGTTATACAAGACGATAAAATACAATGTTATCGATGATTGAAAAATGTTAATTCATGAGCGACGAAGGAAGTTCTCTCAGATGTGGAAGAACAGGTGATGGAGGCAGTGGGTAAATTATTGTCCCAAAAATCGAGGTTGATATACCAAAAAATATATACGTCCTTTCAAAGGTGGAAAAGCGTATAGAATATAAATCATGTGAGTGAAAAGGTACTTCTGGCATACTTTTCGGAAAAGTCAAAGATAATGAAGCCATCAACATTGTGGTCGTATTACTCGATGATACAGTCTACGCTGCTAGGGAATGAAAATTGTGCCATTTTCAAGTAAATAATATGTCAAGTGTATGTGCTCTGTCAAATAATTACACATAATGTTTTCAGATACAGCAAACTAATTGTATTGCTGAAGAAGCTGAGTGATGGTTATAAGTCTAAAAAGTCCAAAGTCATTGAATTGGATGTTATGAGATTTTTAAAAGAAGCTTCAGATGACGACTATCTGTTTGTGATGGTAAAACGTTTAGAAATGGTGACTCCATAATTTGGCTTTTAAATTACAGGTTGATGCGGTACTGGGTTTGTATGGAGCGTGTCGGTGCAATTAATTGTACCGAGTGGCCAGATAAGAATGCAAAGTGCTGTTTCTCGGAAACTATTCGTCGTAGAGAGTTGCGTTAAAAAATTTTATTAATAAAGTGACCAAAAAAGACCGTGGAAAATATTTTCAAATTTGCAAGACGACCGCCAGGGGGCGTAACGGTGATTTTTTGCTGAAATCCACCTAGTAAATGTACCAAAAAATTATATGCTTTTTAAAGCTCAGCTTTATTCGAGCAATTTATTACTCCATCAAATCCATCTTACCTGTAATATGTCTAATTTTTAATGATGTTGTTAGAGCGCGTTTGTTGATATAATATAAGAAAATTGCAAAATTCTCTAAAAAATTAAATGCAACAATATGACTTTTTTTTCATAAAAATGAGATAAAATCATCCCTAAACAGGTTAGTGAAAACCGCATCTCGATATCTTATGCATACCCTAAAATATCGAAGAAAGAAGATTTAGTTAAGTTATTATAAAATTTGAAAAAGTCGATATTACACCGGTATTTATTCTTATTTATTTGTCTTTTTTCAAGATTCAATGAAAAATTTCATCATTCTATAATTTTTAAATAATAAAAGTTTTCATAAATGCAAAAATTAAATGTTATAATATGATAATATTTATTTCTGAAAGGTATTATTCCAAATTTGCGGAATTCTTTTTACTAATTTTATTTATGGCCCTAAAAAGGACCGATTGTGCAATAATGCCTACTTAAGTAGGCATCAAGTACCTACTTAATGCTCACTTAAATGCTCGAATTGTTTCTCATCGACCTCGATGCATCGTTGGGACCGCTCATGCGGTGGACATTACAGCAGCTTCAACTTCTGCTTATGCATTGATTATTATGCCCCTACAGGTTTTTTTTAATTTATAAAATTACGGAGACTTTTATTATTTGAAGATTATAAAATAATGAAATTTTTCATTGAATCTTCAAAAAAGACAAATAAATATCGGTGTAATATCGACTTTTTCAAATTTTATAATCACTAAATTTTTCTTTCTTCGATATTTTAGGGTAGGATTAAGATATCGAGATGCAGTTTTCGCTAACCTATTTAAGGACGATTTCATCTCATTTTCATGAAAAAAAAAGTCATATTGTTGGGTTTAATTTTTTAGAGAATTTTGCAATTTTCTATTATATCAAAAAACGCGCTATAGCGGAATCACTAAAAATTAGATATATTACAGGTAAGATGGATTTGATGGAGCAATAAATGCTCTTTCTAACGAGACTAAGTTTATTAAAATCAGTTCAGTCGTAGAGGAATTACAACTGTTTATTTAAAAAAAATAACTTAATCACCCCCACCACTTTATTTTAATTGATACGTCAAATAAAAATTACTCCAATATAGCTAAACTTTAACCCTTTCAATACTAACGGAACATATACGTCCCAGTGGACTTTCAAAAAATTCTGCTGGTTTTAAAACGTGTTAATTTATTATTAGATCGTGTCCTACCCGTCATTTATGTTGTACTCGAGCATTTCCGACCAGTTCCGCATCGATTCGGCCATTCTGTGGCTTTTAGTTTGTGTTTATTCTCAAGCTGTTGTTCACCTAACCTACAACATTGTGTTTTTCGTGTAATTTGTTGAGTATTAGTGGGAATCTTTCGACTAAAACATAAGTAAAATGTACAGTTAACATAATTTTGTTGAATTGACTGCATTTATTTTACGTACAACTTTATTATCAATAATTATTAGGTCAGGAACGGACCTGGGATATATGTATCCCATTAGTCTTTTGTAATGGTCTCATATGTCCCATTAGTCCTAAGGGAAATTTATACTTGTTTTCTACTAGAATCAGTCAACGTCTTTCTGAAAAAGAGCTACTTGAATTGGCTGAAAATTCATCTGAAATTGAAGACCCGTTTCATGATAGCGACGATTACGACGATCATGATTTTGTGCCTAGCAGTGACAGCGACTTGGGTGCAAGCGAATATGAAAAAAGGGGAGAAAAAAGAAAAGTGCGATCTAATAGTGAAGACAGCGATATGAGTGCAAGCGAAGATGAAAAAGAGGAGAAAAAAGGATCTTTCGGAAAGTGCGGGCAACTTCTCGTCTGCAGGCGAATCAAGTGACGAGACAACCAGGGATAAACAACCACCCAACAAAGTCATTTTATGGAATAATTTGGATACGATGAATAATTTCAAACCTAGAAAGCAGATCCCAGCTTTCAAAGCACCAGTGGTTTAAGCCAACATTGACAAAAGTTGCTCAAAACTTGATATATTTTTGAAACTTTTCCCAAGAAGTTTACTAATTTATATTGCGCAAAATACGAATATCCGACTAGTAATGGAAGGAGAGATGAAGAAAAAGAAGATTCCGTCTACAGATTCCTCTGAAATCATGATTAGGTTGCACGCCTATCATGTGCTATAATCGTTTCCCCCAATTTTCCGATTATTGGTCAAGCAAGAGGAGTTTAGGAAATGTACTTATCAAAAGTGCCACAGCTAGAGATCGCTGCAAGTTATTACTTTCTAAAATGTATTATACAGACCCACAAAAACCCACTGATTGCTCCAAAACCTATTATGTGGACCATGTTGTCCGCTGTTTGAAGAAAACATTGTAAGCAGCCGTGAGCCCAAGTTCTAACCACAGCATCGACGAATCAATGGCAAAATTCAAAGGAAGATCAAGCCTCAAACAATATTTGCCGCTCAAGCCTATAAAAAGAGGCATAAAAATTAGGGAAATATGTGACTCAAAAACTGGATATGTTTATAATATGGACATTTACTCGGTGAAGAGCTTGAAGCAAACGTTAACAATACTTTAGGCGAACGAGTAGTTCATAAATTGATAGACTATATTCCAAATGAGGAGAAGACTTCCATTTGTTTTGACAGATTTTTTACATCAGTGAAACTTATTACAAATTTGCCATTTGGTGCAGTTGGTACGTGCATGCGAAACCGAAAAATTGTTCCAAAATTTGAAGGAAGCACGGAGAGACGCGAGCACAAAGCTATGGGAAATATGTATGGCACAACAGCCTACTTGTGGACAGACACGAAAGAAGTTCTTGTATTGAGCAACTGTCACGGTAGAGAAACAACAGATGTTTATAGGAAAATGAAAAATGGAGAGAAAAAAGTTATTAACTGCCCAGAAGCGATTACTTTCTATAACGACCACATGGGGGGAGTAGATCTCTCCGATCAACTTACAACTCTGTACGACTTTGATAGAAAGTCTAGGAAATGGTAGCGAAAAGTCTTCTACAAACTCTTGATGACTGCCATTGTAAATGCTTCATATCGCACAATAAAACAATACATAAGAAAGAACCATTTATACCGTTTCTCATTGATCTTGCTGAAGAACTAATTGGGCGTGGTCGTCAAAACGCTGTTGTTGTAAGAAAAAGCTGTACTGGAAGGCGATCAACTTCATCTCAGCTATTACTAAATGTTGGGGACCATCTTCCTGTTAAAGGAAAAGCCCGGTGCAGGTACAGTAGGTGTGCAACACAAAAAGTAGAAAAACGCGCTACTACCATGTGCCAAATGTGTAACGTGCCACTATGTGAAAACTGCTTTGCAAGTTACCATACTTAACTATTACTTTTCTTTGATTTTGATAAGGTTTCTTTAACGCATATTAGTATGTTAATGTTTTAGTTCTTCAAAAATTTGTTTATTTTATGTAAGAACTTTGTTTATTTTATATTCAATAAAATTCAGCTGAAATACGAGGCTGGTTTGACGGAATTGTGACTTTTCAAAAGTTGGCAACCCTAACGTGACGATATTATGGTGCATACTTCAGCCATCTTTTAGAAGCCCGTTGTCAAAATTTCGTAAAAATCCGTCAGTTACTTTATGTTTGACAGCCAATCAAACAAGACACGTTTTGTATCTAATTAAAAATGGATAAAAAGGAATTTTATATATTAATAAAACACTATTTTTTACGTAGAAAAACATCAAACAAACAGAAGAGAAATTACGCAAATATTACAGCGAATCTGCTACGCCCCATGGAATGCTTTGCAAGTGGTTTGCTGCTTTTAAAAGTAGCCATATGGGCACGGAAGATGCGGAACGTCCAGGACCGTCGAATACGATTACCTCTGAAGAAATAATCGATAAAGTCAGTGCCATTATAAAAAGTGATCGTTGAGTTAAAGTGCGAAACATAGCTAATCAACTGTGTATTTCAATGGAACGAATGCATAATATCTTGCATCAATATTTAAATGTGAAAAAGTTAAGTGCAAGATGGGTGCCGCGTTTGTTAACAGAAGCACAAATGCATACACGTGTTTCGATTTCAAGTGACTGTTTGGTTAAGTTGAAGCATAATCCAAGCGAATTATTTCGTCGATACGTTACCGTGGATTCACCATTACACAACTGAGACGAAAATGCAGTCGAAACAACTGACTTCTGCGGATCAACGTGCCCCTAAAAAGGCAAAAACCGTTTTTTCTGCCAGCAAAGTTCTGGTCACGGTCTTTTGGGGCTCTTAAGGGGTAATCCTTATTGATTACATCCAGAAGGGCAGAACTATAACTGGCGAGTGTTATTCCAACACGATTTGGTTCGGAATTAAGAAAGAAACGACAACTTTTAAACAACAAGAAAGTTCTTTTCGATCATGACAATCGCCCTCTCACTTGTCCGTTATTGTATCCAGTACATTAATTGCATTGGGTTATGAATTGCTGTCCCAGCCTCCATATTTGTCAGATCTGGCTCCAAGTGATTTCTTCTTGTTTCCAAACTTGAAGAAGTGGCTCGGAGGACAGAGATTTCATACAAATGAAGAAGTAATAGAAGCAACGGATGTATATTTTGCAGAGAATTCTGAAGGTTTAAAAAACTTGGAAAGCCGTTGGAATAAGTGTATAGAATTAAAAGGGAATTATGTAGAAAAACAAAATATATTTTTGCCTTAGAACAATTTTTTATTGCAAAGTCACTCTTCCGTCAAACCACCCTCGTATACTGTCTTTGTTCATGGGACTGTTGGGATTTATGTGTCCCGGGTAAGAAGTCTGGTGGGACATATGTGTCCCTGACGAAAATTTCGAAAACCGAATTTTGAAAAAATCTAAAATTACTGTGGTGTTGTCCTGAATGTATATTAAGTCTATTGCATACATAATATTTGCAAAAAACAATATAGAAAAAAGTCGTCTTGAAAGGGTTAAAAAGCATATAATTTTTTGGTTCATTTACTAGGTGGATTTCAGTAAAAAATTTGCAAATATTTTCCACGGTCTTTTTTTGCCCACTTTAGTAATAAATTTTTTTACCGCAACTCTCTACGACGAATAGTTTCCGAGAAACACCACTTTACATTCTTATCTGGCCACCCGGTACAAGCTAGAAAGTTCTAATATTGATGATCGAAAATCTGCCATAATCGTCTCAGTTATTGACACAAAAACTAAGCAAGATCACTCATTTTGCATTACTAATAAGGAATGTGGTGTAAGTGTTTTGAATATTGTGAGAAAATACGTTACTTTACGTTCTAAAAACGTGCCTCACCAAAATTACTTCACCAACTATCAACAGAGAAAGTGTACAGTTCAACCTGTGGGGATAAACACCTTGTATAATATTCATAAGAAAATTACTGATTTTTTGAAATTACCGAATTGAGAAATGTATACTGGTCATTGTTTTCACCGCTCTGCAGCCACAATGCTGGAAAATTCTGGTGCTGACCTGATGGCAATAAAGCGTATAGGGGGATGGAAGTCATCTTCCGTCGCCGAAACTTATATAGAAGACTCAGTAGCGAAAAAAATTGATGTATCAAAGAAAATACTCTGTGGAATAGAAAGTTCATGTAACTCTACGTCCTCTGTAGGTTTTTCACATAAAACAGGTTCTGTTCCAAAATTTGATATTTCTGGAAATGTAAATTGCAATATTGAAGTTATTATTAATGCAAATAAAAATGAAAAATACGTTGCATATTCATATAAATAAAAATTAAAATACTTTATCTACCCTTGCTGTTAAAGTTCCACGTTATCTACCCTTGCGGTTAAAGTGCAACTTATCTATTGATTTGGGTTGTTCAAATTATGCTGTCAAAATGACATTTACACTATTTGTCATACAGAAAAATTATAGGGACAAAAATACCCACAATTAGATCAATGTCATTTAATTTATACCAACTTAAATGTCATAAATATGGAATGGAAAAATTTAATACAACAGTATTGCCAAAACCTGGTTGCGTCTATGTCTAGACCATTAACATTCCTGATAGAGATTAAGTGAAGTTGTTAAATTTGTTACTAAATTCTAAAATATAATTTGTTCAAATTTATTTTTAAACTGACATACCGTCAAAATATTTAACCTCTTTTTGATAAATCGTGTTCACGCTAAGTTGGAGATATTAGCAAAAAAAAACCAGAAATTTTAAAAATCGTTTTTTTAAATATTTTAAATAACTCGAAAACTATTAACTTAAAAAAAAATTACAAGAATTCTTTTCGATCAGAAATTTGATTTTCTATATAATGCCAAAATTAAAAAAAATCGTGTGGACGGGTACCAAAATCTATTTTGTTGTAAATATTTCGAAAATGACAAAATTTTCGAAAAAATTGCAAAAACACTTTTTGTGAGAAATTTTATTTCCTATCTAATGGTCTTTTCATTTTTTGAATAGTTCCGGAGATATTTAGGAAAAACCTGTTTTTTAAACTGACCGTTTTTTGCTAATATATTGTAAACTGTTCGCTGTCAGAAAAATTATAGGGATAAAAAATACTCACAATTATATTACTAATTACATATTAAAAGTAAAAAAATATAAAAAAATAAAAATTTGCAAAAGGGGTACTTATCCCCCAATTTTACCCCTTTCCTCATACTCCATTGACCCCAAAAACAATCAGTCGCTTTGGGTAGTTGACGTCTATATGTGTGCCCAATTTCAAGTTAATATGTTAAGTCCTTCGAAAGTTATGGAGTACACACACAGACATGCAAACAAGATTTTTTTTTTGCTCAAATTTTGTTTTTAGGCGTTTTCGAACATTTTAAAGCGATTGAGCAAATAAAAATTTTTGAAAATTTCTTTAGCGATACAGTACTCCGTTGGATGTGGAAGTAAAATGAACAAATTGAGTCCACATGATATATATCGTTGGTATCAGAAAAAATACAACTTTATGGTATAACTCGAATTTCAAGAATATTTTTAAAGAATTGACTACACCACTACATTCTTATCAAAAAAGTACCTGAAGAACGCAGAAATTATTTTTTTCTATTTTTATAAATAAGCACGATATGGCCATAAAATGAAAACTCGAAAATATGAATTTTTGGCCATAACTCGAAAATAAAAGACGCTAGCCAAATTTGAAATGCACCATTGAGTTTTTCATAGAATTTATTATGTCACTGAAAATAGGTCATTGTAAAACAAGAGCGCATGTTTTTCAATATAAACATAATTTTTAGCTTGAACAGTGGCCTGCATACGAACACTGACTTTTATGTGTTTAAAAAAAAATGTGGTACTTCGATGGTATTCCCCAAATAAAACTTATTTTTCAATTCCCCATTCAACTTGAAAGGTAAGTGCCCTTTTGAGTTTTTTTCTGCTATGCACCATTTTAAAAAAAATTGTATAATTATTAATTTAATTAATAGAAAAAATTGAACACATTACAGCATCTGCATGTAATGAAAAACAACAACTAACATTAAATCGTTGAAAACGTCCTTCTTCACATAATATGCATGCTTCTGCCCTCCTTCTCATGGAATTGCGCACTTGTTCAAAAATTCCTGGAGTATTTTGTATTCCATCACATGCTGTAACTTTTTTTTTCCGTAAATTCCTCTACAGCGTAAATCGGACTTGTGTACACTAACATCCTCAAGCAGCAAAGGCTTGAATTAAATTGCGGTAAGATTGCCTGTCAAATCGTCCCTGCAGCTTTGAAAAATTTCTGGGAAGGAATGCATGTACTCTTAAAATATGGTACAGGTGTAACAAAAAATCCACTAGAATTCTCCAAACAATTAGGTGGCAAATATTCAAGTTCTTAGTCATCTTTCTCGCACTTGTTTCAAGATGTTCTTCGACTTACTGCAGCACTGCTTCCTCAATTTCAGGTGTTTTGCGGTCTACCTTCATATGTATCTTTTTGGACACTACCAGTTTCAACAAGACGACAATAAGTATCAGAAAAGGTAGCGTAATGCATTAACATTATTTCCACATTTGAATAATTCACCGTTATTAACAAAATTTTAAAAATAAGATATTCAAGCAAACAGATTTAAACGACCGATATAAAACACAAGCGGCATATTCCAGGCTAACAAGCTTTATAGCAAAATTGTGTTCTATAAATAAATTAATTTTCTGGGACAATACAAAGGTTTTTATTTATTTATTTATTTACTCTCAAAAACAGCTCATAGCAAGAAAAATGTCAAGGGACTTATCAGTCAAATTGAATGAGGAAGTCAAGAATAATTTTTATTTGAGAAAAAAACCATTGGCGTACCATTATATTCTTTAAACATATCAGTCATTACACGTACGACTTGAGCATCAGTACTAAACTTGCCTGGTATCTTGCTTCATTCATTTAATAAGCAAAGCTATTTAACAAGTAGCAAGTAATATTTACATCTTTATATTATAATAATTCAACCATTATCATTACTTCATTTTTATCCCAGTGTGATAATTACAATAACTTCATGTCATAGTTACACATAAAAAAAGTTAATGATACACTTTTCGTAATCTAATAATAAATACACTAATGGCGCCGACGTGTGTAGATCACAAAGCGAGCACTGTGCAAAAACCGTGTAAGTGCCAAAATATTCCACAGTGTAAAGTAATGTACAGTAAAATTAAATGTGTAAAGTGTAATAGTTTAATGCATCCAGGATGTATTAAGTATTTAAAAAATGTAGTGCGAGTTGATGATAAAACAATAATTTGTTGTGATGGTATAAAACATTCCACTGGCCAAGATGCAGAATTAAATATATCCTTCGTAAGTATACACAGTGATATAGATGCAGTTCATTAAGAGTAAACAAAGAAAATATCTGACAAGACTACCAACAACGGTAAAATTGCAAGAAACGGCCCAAGTAGTAAAAACCAAAATTTGAAAATCATAAATGACAGTGGGAAGTAAATTGAAGATTTTCAAAGAGAAAAGGCCCACGAATTAATTAATTTAACAAATGCAAACGATATTGAAGAAAATACACCAACTAATTCCAACACAGCAGTTTCCAAATTTTCTAATTCTGAATTTGCTACTCAAACTTTAACTTTAAGAAAAAACAAAACTATACAGAGGAAAAGAAGTGACACAAGCTTTAAAAGCTGTTCAAAATTGTAAATGGGTTTTTCTTTCCCAATAAGTTAATACGACAGTAGAAGAGGGCCCGGGAGGGCAGGATTCAAGCCACCTCGGTCATCAAAAGTATCAACATTCGTATACATTACTGCAACATATGTGGTATCAGGTCGAAACTTAATGCTGTTCACCTACACCTTGAACAAATCCAACCGGACATTCTGTTTCTATCACAAACACAAGACTCCCCTGGAAGCAATGATTCGCCTGACCTGAAATTTCCCAAATACAACCTCCACTCTAACTATCGCCTTAAAGGCGGAGTATGTATGTATACCAAGGACAACGTAGGTTATAAGAGGATGTCCACTTTTGAAAACAAATTCGACGTGATTTGGTTCAAACATTCTGAGCCCCAATTTGGGAAATTCTACTGTTGTTCGTATAGGTCTCCCAATGATAATAACTTTTTTTGGTTACCTTAGTCTGAAAATAGACTACCTCTTATTACAGTTTCCATCTTGCGATATCTCAGTTCTGGGAGATTTTAATGTCCACAACTCCAATTGGCTTAAATTTTCATCTACCACTAATCCCGAAGGTCATAGTGCAGAAGTATTTACTGTATCCTGGGATCACACACAAATGATTTCCAAACCAACCACAATCCCAGACAACCCTAACCATACTCCTCTCCTGGACTTATTCCTTACAAGTAACCCACTTGTCTATAAAACAAGAGTCCTTTCCCCAATTGGTCAATCAGACCACTGCCTAATCGAACTAATTTCCTCTGTACCCAATCCCACTGTTACTCGAAAAACAAATAGAATTATGTGGTGTTTTAAATCAGCTAACTGGAGCGAACTGCGTAATTTTTTGCACCTTCCCCTGGCGTGAGTATTGCTTTAAACAGTCCTCCTCTTGAAACATTGCTCTTTCAATCACTGAAGCTAACTTGATGGGTATGGAGTTATACATTCCCAAAATACATAATCGTGTAGGTCATGCTCGCTCCCAACCATGGTTTAATAGGGCTTGCACTGACGCATTATCGCAAAAGCATAAACTCTATACCAAACGGAAATCAAATAAATCTTTCAATAATCACGCCGACTATATTGCCGAAGGGAATAGTTGCAAAAGCATCATGACTAAGGCCAAAAAGATGTTTGAAGACGTAAATGCAAAGAATTAGTCTCATGTCCTTTGGGTAGCCATTAATTTTGGTCATTAGCTAAAGCCATCAGTAAAAACCTTAGTACAACTTCCTTTACTCCCATGACGTCTCGCGACGGTGCTGTAGTAGCTGATCCTGCTGACAAAGCTAACCGCTTTGTCGATTACTTAGCATCAAATTCAAGTCCCAATGATTCTGGTAAAATTGTGCCGTCGCCCAAATCTACCCCATACGCTACGAAACCAAGCTCCTGGAATCAATTATCAATAAACTTGACTGAAACGAGGCGACTGGCCTTGACAGTATTCCATCTGTCGTCCTTAAAAAATGTTACCCCGAGCTAGTACCTGTATTGTCCAAACTCTTTTAGATCTCCATGTCATCTGGAAAAAGTCATCAACCACCAACTACTTTTGTTCCTCGAATCCAATAAACTCCTAAACGACCACCAGTATGGGTTCAGACAGAGTCGTTCAACGAGTGATCTTTCATATGCCACCCAAGTTTGGAATAACACATTAGAGAGGACCGGTGAAACAGTCGTAATAGCTGTAGATATTTCAAAGGCTTTTGACCAAGTTTGGCACAAGTGCCTACTTGACAAGCTCACCTCGTTCGGCTTATCCCATACGCTCATCAATTGGATCTCCATCTTTCTTGACAAAAGACGTATACGTGGTGTCGTCAATGGTTTCTTTTCGAACGAAACTACTAATACCGCGAGCGTGATAGCTCCCACAATTTTCCTGCTATACATAAATGACCTCATTTCCTCAACAACTAACCCGATCCATTGCTTTGCAGACGAAAGTACTTTACATTGTAGTTCTCCGTGTTCCCACAACAATAAGTCTAGTCAGGGCGTTAAAGTGAAAATGGCAGTCTCAATTAACAGTGACTTAGAACGTATCCTTGAATGGGGAAATAATAATCTATACTCACGTTCAACACCGACAAAACCGAGTGTTGCCTTGTGTCCGCCAAGAAAGACCGATCATTTTCTGCTGTAAATATGAATGGCTTAGATATCAAGTTTTGAAACTCTATTTCTATGTTAGGGATGTCCGTATGATCGAACCTTTCATGGGTTGACCACCTTTTATCAGCCAGTAAAACAGCTGCCCGTAAACTGGGTTTTCTATACAGATCTAAACAGTACTCCACATCGCAACAACTCCTTTTACTGTATAAGGCTCAAAATGGACCTCATCTGGAATACAATTCCCACCTCTGAGTCAGTGCTCCCCAATACGACCTTGATATGATAAACCGCGTCCAAAAAAGGAGTTATAAGGCTTATAAATGACCCGTCTCTCACTTCTCACGTACAGTCTCTTGAGCATAGAAGAATAGTTTCCGCTCTTTCCTTGTTCTATTAGTATTACCATGGCAAGTGTGCCTCCGAAATACTCTCCTTAATACCTTTGCAGGCCAGCTTCGCTAGGAACACTCGATTTTCCCATTCCCACCATAATTACGCATCAAAATTCCATCTTGTCACACTAAACGGGCGCAATCTACATTATTCCACACGGCCACCAGCAGTGGAGCAAATTTAAGGTAGGCATTCATAAACCTTTCTCGGCAGCCTAACAATATCACTAGCACGTTAGGCAAATCTTAGTCTGTTCAGGAATACTATTAGTAAAAAAAAGAAGTAACGGATTATTTGAAGTCAAATGAAATTTATGCTATGGAATGTGAAAGATTGGAAATAAAAAATTTTAAAATTGCTGCCATTAAGGTTGCAGTTACCGAAAGCATATATGTAAAATTATTTAATCCCGAATTATGCCCTATAAATGTGATTATTAGGTCCAACAAAAATTATCGCAAAGTTGTACCCGTGGTACTCAAGACATGATAATAGACGCAGGTAATACAGAAAAAGGTTTCAAAGGCGAAAATAATATTATCATACACAGTATTAATATACGGAGTTTATTAAATAAATTAAATGAATTCGAAATAATAACCCAAGAATGCAAGCGACTATAATTTGCGTACACGAACATTGGTTAAATTTTCAAACTGCTAAAACAATTATCTTACCTGGCTATACAATTGTGACAAAATACTGTAGGGACTTAACTGTTCATGGAGGAACCCTTATAATTATATTTTGCAAAAACAATTTCAAAGTGCATGAACTTGAACAGCTTAACAAATACAGTATTGAAAATGTAATTGAGTGTTGTGCAATTAAATTTCAATCTACAAAAGGTAAAATACTAGTAATAACTATCGATAGACCACCACCTACTATTCACATAGAACTGTTCTTCACAATCAGTGATATTACGTGAAGCTTTTTCTATCAGTACAAACATTGTTATAACTGGCGACTTAAATGTTAATTATTTGAGAAAATCGAAAAATTTTGATTTACTAATGGACATTTTTTACTCTTATAAGATATTTCTGGTGCGTCAGGAACCCACCAGAATAAATGATTCGAAGAGGTTAATGACACTAGCTAACGATCTGATAGCAATTGATTGGAAATATCTTGCACAATTCAATTCAATATAAACCAAGGGTATAATCAATTTTTATCAGTGTTCATAGAATTATTTGACAAAAATTGTCCAAAATATACCCAGACGTAAAAGAATTCCATAAAATAATGGGTAACTGATGAAGTAAAACAAAGTAGCAGGATTTTTAGGGAAGTTATCAGTTTGTTGAAAAGAAGATAAAGTAAGATATGATATATTGAAGCGTAATCAACAATTATTAATAAGGAAAGCCAAACTAGATTTTAATAAAAACTAATAAATACGTCAATCAACAAAACAAAAGCTGTATGGAATTTGGTCAACATCATATTTGGCAAAAGCAGTTATCGGTCACGCGGCATCACACTAAATACCGACAAGGAAATATTTCAAAGTGAAAAAGTGACTAAGTATTTCTGAGAACACTTCTCTACAATTCGTCACCTTAGAGTTACACTGTTGTGTGTCACATTTTGTCGAATTTTAGTTTTCAGTATTACAAAGTTGTATGTAGGTTAGACTTCATCCTCACAGAGTTACAAACGTGTATGTATTATCCTGTGTAGTAGGTTACCAACATTACATAGTTGTATCTGTATAAAATAATTATTTCAGGCTTACAAAGTGGTATGTGCACATGCTACTTTGTAACACTAAAATTCTACAGATTATTATTTACATACAACTTTGCGCGACTGATAAAAAGTACACAAACGGTGTATCGAATATTATGAGTGGGTTATTTAAGTGAATTACAGGGTTTTTAGTCAAAATGCCATATGATTCAAGTGATTCAGAGTCTGACAATAACATTCCGTTGATAGAATTAAGGTAAATTCATTATTCCTATATTTACTACAGTTTGTAAGGAATTTTCGTTATATTTTAGGAAAATGAGGTTAAGTGAAATAAATACAGTAGAAAATATAATAGATCGTGATGGATACGATTCAGAAAAGATAAAGACTATGTGCCTTCTGATTCTGATAATGAATCAAATGAATCTGTTTACAGCAAAGATTCATGTAATGCTGTTAGACACGTTTGTGCTGACACTGTGAGTGATATCGAAAATGGAGCTCCTCAAACCAACATACCTAAACCATTGAAGCGTAAGAGGCAGAGAAATCCAGCAGCAGGAAGTGCAATATTAGAAAGAAGCCCATGATACAGGCAAGAAGTACGTATCTGTAAGAAAAAGGTAGTTCCAGCTAAAAGAATGAAGACTGTAAAAGATTGTTGGAAGAGATGTTTGTATAAATGCCAAACAGTTATCCCAGAAGATGAAAGAAAACAATTTTGATCGTTATTATACCTTAAACGGCCACGGTAAAAAATGTTCATCTTATCTACAACAAACAAATTTACTGTTGAACGGCGCAGAAAAATAAAACAGATACAAACAGTAGAAGAAGCCAAACCTTTGCATATTATTTTCAAATCAGAAGCAGAAAAATTCAGGTATGCAAAAATTTTCTCTTAGCACCTTAGATATTAGTCAAACCCCGAATTTATACAGCACATTCTAAGAGAGATAATTCAAATATACCTGACGTTCCCAAACAAGGAAAATACACGAAGCATAAAATACCTGATGACGATGTTAATTTTGTAAAACAGCATATAGAATCTTTCCCTAAAGTGGACTCCCATTACTGCAGGGCTAATACGCAAAGGCAGTACTTAGAACCTAATCTCAATATCAAGAAAATGTACAGTCTCTATGTTGAGTTTTGCGAAGAAGCTAATAAGCAGCCTGTAAAAGAGTCATTCTATAGAAAAATATTCTGTAATGAATATAATTTATTCTTTCATGAGCCAAAAAAGATAGGTGCGACTTATGCGAAGAAATGAAGATCAATAAAAAGGAAACGTACTGACTGATGAGAAAAGCAGGAGTATGATAACCATATAAAAGAAAAACTGCAACAAGAGCTGAAAAAGAAAAGACAGAGAAAG
Source organism: Vesta saturnalis (assembly GCA_036346205.1). Classification (NCBI taxonomy): domain Eukaryota; kingdom Metazoa; phylum Arthropoda; class Insecta; order Coleoptera; family Lampyridae; genus Vesta; species Vesta saturnalis. The sequence continues at coordinate 2,270,941 of JARFJB010002082.1, forward strand.
CAGCAGTTCCACATTTTTGGTGTTTGATCTGCAAAATGTTCTACCTTGCCCAAAGGTAGAAATTAGTATCTTTACTACAAGAGCAAATTGAATGTATATAATTTAATTGCAATATTATCCAGCACAAAACAAATCTACTGTGCATGAAATGTTAATGGGCAGAGCTGGGAATGACATAGCAAGTGCATTCGTCAAAATTTTAGAAGCTGTTTTACGGATAACCAAGATCTAAGGAAACTCATACTTTGGAGTGACAGCTGCGTGCCACAAAATAGGAATTCGTTAATGACCTATGCGATTACTTTTTTCCTAAACCAACATCCAATGATTGAATCAATAACAATGAAGTTTTCAACTCCCGGACATTCTTGTGTTCAGGAGATAGACTCTGTACACAGCTGCATTGAGAGGATCTTCAGCAAAGCTGAATACTATTCACCTGTGTCGCTTTTACGACTGCTTCTAAAAGTTAACTCATCTAGACCTTATAAGGTTATGCAGATGAAAGCAGCTGATTTTAAAGATTTTAAGTCTTGCGCGTCAGAGTTCAATTATAAAGTGGTCCCTTTTTCAAAAGTAAGTGCCTTGAAATTCACATAACTGTTTACTGTGATAGAGTACAAAGAATCGCATCAGTCATCCAATTAGACAAAGGTTTCCATTAGATCATTACAAACAACTAGATCAGGTGCAAGAAGGTACCGAAAGCTGTTGTAGCTGCTGACAAGAAGACTGTGTCAGCTGACAAAGTAAAGGCAATTAAGAGTATGTACCGATGGATGCCACTGGTGGACAAAACATACTTTGAAGCAGTATTACCAGATGCAACTTCACATTCTCTGTTTGTTAGTGCGGTCACGAAAAACGAAGTTTTAAAATCAATAAACAGTTTAAAAGTAAACCAAACTCCTGATGACGATAAGGTGAGTGTGAAAGTGATACGTGCAGTGTCCGAAAGCATAAACGAACCCCTTACAATGCTTTTTAATATATCAATAGACTCGGAAATATTTCCAGAAATATTAAAAACTGCTGTACTTGTTCCAGCACCAAAACAGGGAGCTGTAACAGATGTTGCGAACTAAGTTTAGCCTGTAGGTTGATTAAGTATATTTTCAAAAATTTTCGAAAAAGTGGTTAGTACGTTTCTTAAGTAAGTACAATGTTATAAAAGACTGCCAATAAGGTTTCAAAACTGCTAAATGTACTGAAATGGCTGTAGTCCACTTATTAAATATTGTACATACTGCACTTCACCAAAGACATCTCGTTGCTACTATATATTTCGATATGGCGCGTGCCTTCGATAGTGTAGATGCTAGATTTATAAAATGTAAACTGTATAGACTGATACACAAATTTCAGTGAAAGCTAACAGTGCAAAATCAAATATGTGTAACATAAGTATTTGAGTACCACAGGGATCAGTTTGATATTTCTTTGTTTTATCAATAATTTGCCAGATCATGTAAAATTGGGGTACCTACTTCGAGTGCAGCACTTTAGTTTTTGTGAATTATCGCAAAATAGAAAATAGATAGAAAGTAGATCCCAGCTTATTATTAAAGAGGATTAAATTTCCTTTAAAATGAGTTACTATACTTAAAAATTGCTTTACCGTAAGTTGGAAAAAAAGAGGTTCAAACATGAAAGTTTCCTAATGTATGTCTGTCTGTCTGTATGTGTTCCAGCGCGATAGCGTCCACAAAGATAATCCGATCGTCATGAAATTTGGTACCCAGGTTCGGATCCATGAGTAGACGGAATGATGAACTTTTGAGCGAAATCTGTCCAGTCAAAATGGAATTCCAGATTCCGAATATTATAGTGTATAAATACAAACGGCTATTCGTAGCAAACCAGCACGTCTTTAAGTACGCAACTACGTGAACCATCCTAGAATTGAATATCTTTCAAGTTTTTTGTTTGTTAGTGAACGCCTCTGGTAGCGCAGTGTCAGACGTTTGGTTGATGTCCCGGCATCTCGGGTTCAAGACGCATAATGTTCGAGGTTTTTTATCTTATCTCATTAGACGCGTTAAAGCATTTTTGGCCATTTGAAACGATTTTTGAAAAACAAAAAATTTTGGCCCTTTGGTAAAAATTTTCGAATTTTTTTTTCATTTTTACACGTTTAAAGCCATTTCTGACCTTTTGGGACGATTTTTGGAAAAGTTTTTTAGTCATATGCTAAAAAACGTCCAAAAAATGTTGGTTGCATTTTTATACGTTTTGAGACATTTCTGACCATTCGAGATGATTCTTAGAAAAAAAAATTTTTGGCCCTTAGGTCTAACATTTTCCGGGATTTTTTTTGCATTTTTATACGTTTTGAGCCATTTCTGGCCATTTGAGATGATTTTTGGGAAAAAAACTTTTTTGGCCCTTTGGTCATTTTTTTCGAAATTTTTTTGCGTTTTTAATCGTTTTGAGCCATTTCTGACCATTTGAGATGATTTTTGGGAAAAAACTTTTTTGGCCCTTTGGTCAAACATTTTCGCAGTTTTTTTTTTCATTTTTACACGTTATGATAAGTTTTGAAATGTCAGTCTAATTACTTTTTTTTATTACTAAGTAGAATTTATGTCATTTAGGAATTATATATACAACTGTTGTTTTTGCAACAACGAAAGTTAAGGATGGAATAAATGTAAAAATGATTACTGCATCAATAGAAACATATGGGTAACAAGTGGATTTATATTTATCATAAGTTTTGTTATGAACGAATAAGTTCAAAGGTAAATATGTAATTAAAAATTATTATTAATTTTATTAAATACATAAATAAAAAGTTTACCTCGAGTAGGATTTGAACCTACGACCTGTACTTTGCTAGAGTACCGCGCTACCAACTGCGCTATCGAAGTACAAGTCCCAATCGATGTAAATTTTGTCTTTATGTATGTAGAACTGATGTAAATTCTAAATTTAATGAGATAACAATCAAATTACTTATATTAATACACATACTATATATACTATACTAACTACACGCTCGTGTTTAAGTTATTGCGTTATTGCGTTTCCCAAATCATTGGATTGCAACATTCGGTTCGGTATTATGACGGTTTTGATAAATTATCAGTTTCAGAAAACCCCATACGAAAAAATCCAGTATTGACAGATCTGGATCAACGATTTGGGAAACGGTTTTCTAAGTAATTCCTCACTGCAAAGCATTATGGGCTGGGACACCATCTTAAAAAAAATATTTGGAAGATGTTTTTCAGGATTGTTTATATTTATACTTTTGAAAGAACTGCAGCTGATAGTTGCCAAGTCAATTATGATTCCTATTTAAGAAACTGCAAGTTTATATTACTACTCAAAAACCGCACCCCCTAGAAAACTTTCGAAGACTTTGTACTGTATTCTCAACGATAAATTTAAGAGTAAATATGTAATTAAAAATTATTATTAATTTTATTACATACATAAATAAAAAGTTTGAACCTACGACACGTACTTTGCTAGAGTACCACTCTGACCAACTGAGCTATCGAGATACAGGCCCCAATCGATGTAAATTTGGCTTTATGTATGTAGAACTGAAGTAAATTCTCATTATATTTAGAATTTACATCAGTTCTACATACATAGAGACAAAATTTACATCGATTGGGACTTGCATCACAATAGGTCAATTGGTTAGAGTGATACTCTAGCAAAGTACATGTCGTAGGTTCAAATCCTACTCGAGGTAAACTTTGTATTTACGTATTTAATAATATTAATAATAATTTTTAATTTATGTATTTTATTATAGTCACTATAAATATAGTTTTAATTGAAACTTTCTGTTTGAAAGTCATTCCCTAATCATTATTTAAAATTTTTTAATTCTCAACATGTATGACAAATCATTCAAGTCTCAATTTGAGCACAAAATATAAAGTACACCCTGTATATAACAAGTTTTGTTTAACTTTTTAAGATAAAAATTAGTGATGGGAACAATCGAATGATTTCAACAATCGAAACTTCACTTCTCGATTGAAATTTACCATCGAATGATCATTCGTATGATTTTGTTTCGAAAAATGATGTCACTAGGCCAATCTCTCGTTTCTCAGGACAACACGAGTTCTCAAGTCTTGCAATGCCAAGTCGGCGGCGGTAAAGCCATACATAAATAATTATTATTATGATATCCTAATAAATCTTGTGAAGGTGGTTGCAATTTTGTTTCTCCCTTATCTTACCCTTTTCTTTAGTTTCACTGAAGTCAAATCAATCGTGCAACAGGTCAATTTCGAAAATTAAGATGAGGCACTGTATTGGTAATAAAAAATCTATACTTTGGGAGTTTTTTATAAAATCAACGGATTCAGTCTAGTATAGAATGTAAGCTGTGCACGATACGTTTTCTTTTCATTTTGTATACTGGGCCTGACATCTAATTTAAGAATTTGTTGTATTTAGAATTGTGCTATGTATCCTTTTAAACACTAAAACTTGAATAAGAATTATTTTTAATGTACGTTGATGTCGAAAGATTGAATAAAATTTAAATAAATGCTTCGATATTTCCAAACTAAACACAGTGCAAGCAAAAAATGACCAGTATATCAGGCTACAAAATGCACGATAGGTTTATAAGTAACCCAAATGTGGCGATGATGTGTGATGTGACGGAGTGAGTTCTGGTTTCAATCAACCATTTGAATGACTTTCGCATAACCACTCGAAATATCTTGAGATATCTGTGCAATCCAATGATCAATTATACTAGTAAAAATATAGCATATGAGCACATGTATAAATAATCTCTTATGTTTGCTGTAACCTATTTTTCTGCAAATATTATTGTTGTGATGACACAAAGTAAATCATTTATATTCATTACAATCTATACCGAACTATAGTATTACTTACGTAATAAATTATGTTTGGATAAAAAGAAGTTACTACAGCCATTGAATGTAATGATGGATATTTCTCATACAAATCCAACATTATATCAATTATCTACAATAAAATTATTTTAGTGGAATGCTAATTATCGTAAGGTCACTATATAATTAAATTGGCACAATTAATATACATCATTATGCAACAGTTAATTAAATATTTTCATCTACTTACTTTACCATTTTGTGTTTTTATATCTATAAACATTCTTTGATCAGTCTTTAAAAGTTGTTCAACAGTTTCTTCTAAACTAGGAATCCGTGTGTTTACAAAACGATCTCTGTAAATATAAATTTATTCTACTTTAGTTAAATAAATAATAGTTATTCACTTATATGGATGGTGTACAGAAATGTCTATCTTTTGTAAATCTTCCCAAAGAGTTTTAGATATAATCTTATCAGATTCTGCCATTCGTTCTAATGTTTTATCATGATAAACTATAGGTACATTATCAGCAGTTAACATTACGTCAAATTCAATAATGTTACACCCCTTTCTATTACACTAAAAAAAGTACACTTAATTTATTTTAAGGTGTTTCCAGAAATTTCTCACCAAGTCAAAAGCAACTAAACTATTCTCTGGTGCATCAAAACCAGCTCCACGATGTGCAACTGTTTTCATATAAAACCCATTAGGATTTTCAGCTTCTTCAATTAAAGGTAGTCCAATGATGTTTTTAACGATCTCATCATCGGGTGGAGGTACCTTTATTATATATAAACCAAAGCTAACAAATCCAATTAATATAAAACCAATGGGCACAATTGTTTGTATCATTTCGAAAGTTATATGACAAGTACCATATATATAAATGAATATTAAAACACAATTTTTTAATATACCACATAATCCTGTATTACACATTTTTAATAAAAAAAAATGAAGTTTATCACTTTTTAATAAATAAGTAACTGGAAAAATTTAAACTTCCAGTATTACACAATCGGCATACGAAACAGAAACAACAATATAAACAAACAATGAAAACCACAGATGATCTAACCACAGGAAAGGATATGCGCAAGCGTGTTTGTTAATTATTGAAGTAGGTAATTTATACATGATTAACGCCAATCATTTATTCCATTACATGAGTTCTTGCTTCTTTAACTCTAAAATATTGTTTTATATATACAGGGTTAGTTAAACGTATGGAGACGGCGATTTATTGTCGTTAATATTCATTTTAGGAAATTATGTTCAATACAAAAGTTTGTTATGAAATTATTATCTACATTTGAGAATACTTGAATTATTTTTTTCTTCAATTGATTTCGATAGTACATTCTATTCTCTTTTCAACGGTATACAATTTTCAATATGTTACATTTGAAAAAAATTGAGAAAAAGTGCCTTAATGTTCAAATATTAAAGATCCATTAAATTAGCAGAATTAATTAACACGGTAACTAGACTCATTTATTTGCAATAAACTTATCAGTCACAATCTTATCATTAAAAACAAATTAATAACTAACTAAATTAAAGTAAGTGTTCAAATTGTTCTTCATTTCTAATTTGACAATGACTCAATCGATTTACAAAACCCTGAATAGAATTTTGTAAAATTCTCGGGAATTTCTTTATCGTTCTGGTAATTCGGATTTTTAAATCTTCGACATCGTTGGGCTTATCTTTGTAAACCCTGTTTTTTACGTATCCCCAAAGAAAAAATCTAAAGGGCTTAAATCAGGCGAACGAGCTGGCCATTCAATACTTCCTCGTCTCCCAATCCATCTGTTTGGAAAGACGTAATCCAAATATTGACGAACATTTACACCATAATGTGGTGGGCGCCACCTTACTGAAACCAGATACTGTTATTGGGAAGGTGTTCATTGTTTTCATCTGGATACAGCATAGCACAAGCAGGTATAATTTCATTTTGCAATAACTGCAAATACAGAGCCGAAGTTAAATTGCCATTGATGAAAAAGGGACCGATAATATGACCCCCTAGAATGCCAACCCAAACATTAACCTTTTGGGGGTACTGCGTATGGTGCTCCATAAACCAAAAGGATTTTCCGATGACCAATATCTGCAATTTATAACAATAATTAGCTTCAAACTGAAGATTAAAATATACACAATATACTAATGTTGTTTAAATAATGTGCCTCTGGCTCATCAGTAGATTGAGATAGGGAGGGTTCTAATTTAGATCTGAATTAACCTACCTGAAATGCTAGTTGCCTCTTTATGCTTGATTGTTCCACTTAATGGCATAAATGTTATTAAAATTATGAATAAAATAATAAATTCTCGAGCGCCACGTTATTTTTAAATCAGGAAAATAACAAAACCCTAAATAATGAATACTAAAAACATTTAACAGAAATGAAAATAAAATAACAAATTACATAAGTTTATTTTAATAAATGGTTGAAAATGTGAAAAATATTCAGGAGACTTAAACTAAAGTATAAAAAAACTTTACCTTTTAAATGTTCTGTTTATAAACTGATACAGGTACTATGAAGCAGAAGGGTTTCTGTGGTGAAGTCAATGTCTTGCTTTATGGAATTTCCTTGTAGTTTAATTCGCCAAATTTATTGGTAACAGAATGCAGAACTGGCGTTGTTCGGGTAACTTATGTAAACTTGCCATTTAGATAATATATTTTAAAATATAGACTTATACGTGTCAGTAAAGATTAGTAATATTAAGTACTTAAAAAAATGCATACTTTAAAAAATGAGTATTGAAAAATGCAAATTAACGTTCAAATTAATGTGCCACTTAACGTGCCACCTAACGTGCCTAAAAAACAAACAAATGCTTAGTTTTAAATACAATGAGAAAAAAACTTACCATCAAAATTTTCTTGATGGCACATATTAAAAAATTAAGTAAAAATCATACTTATTGCTGTTAACAGTCAGCATCAATAACTCAAGCGTAAAAGTTTTCTTGCGTTGCGCTGTTACATAATATAAATCCAATTTTTTTAAGAAAGGAACTAAAACTATTTATGTAATATTACACCCAAAAGATTTGTTCTAAGAAATGCCAATTAAATTGCCAGTTTTCAATTTTACATGAAAATAATTAAAAACTCCTCTAATTTTACGCCAAATAAATTAATGATTTTAGATTAACGTATTTATTAATACAACCACAAAAAAAGGTTGTTACAAATTATGTCTGTTTACTTCACCGGTAAGACAAAAGGTAGCTTCGTCAGAGAAAAGAATACTGTTGACGAAATTTGCATTATTATTGCAAATAATTCTTCACAAAATTGTAATCTAGTATCAAAATCATCTTCCGTCAACTCGTGTAGAAGTTGTACCTTATAAGGTTTATACTTTTCACTTTTTAAAATTGAAACGACCGATGACTGTGAAATATTGTGATTGGCCGCTAATTGATTGGTTGATAAATGGGAATCTTCAGATACGGCCAATAGAACATTCAGTTTTTTATCTTCGCTTTTCGCTGTTCTAGGTCTACCACTCCTAGGCAAATCTTTAACACTACCGGTTTGTTCAAAGCGTTTTAAGGTTTTACCAACAACGGATTTAGAAATTGGATTTCTGTTTGGATGCGAGTCATTAAATAAATTACAAGCGTCTTGTAAACTTCTGCGTCTATTTCCATAACCCAACATCATAAGTATTTCAATTCTTTCACGTTCACTTAAACTCGCCATTGCTAATATTAACAGCAACAAATTGCACAATTGAAATATGTCAACTATTTGACATAAATAATAACCATTGATAAAGTTACCTCGCTCGAGTTTGTTTATCGCCTCGCTTTTGTCTATCTAGATTAATTCTGCTAATTTAATGGATCTTTAATATTTGAACATTAAGGCACTTTTTCTCAATTTTTTTCAAATGTAACATATTGAAAATTGTATTCCGTTGAAAAGAGAATAGAATGTACTATCGAAATCAATAATCAGAAATATAGGTTGTCATTTCAAAAAAATATCGATGACGTCGTAACTTAAAAACAATTGAAGAAAAAAATAATTCAAGTATTCTCAAATGTAAATAATAATTTCATAACAAACTTTTGTATTGAACATAATTTCCTAAAATGAATATTAACGACAATAAATCGCCGTCTCCATACTTTTAACTAACCCTGTATATATATATATATATATATATATATATATATATATATATATATACCGATATAAAGAAAACTTTGCATCATGGTTATATACGGATAGCAACGCCTGTTTTATGTCCTATAGAACTACACATTTACCATATTCTTAACGTATTGTTTTGCATTAAAGTATGTCCATCAAAACATCCTGTGTTACAGCAAACAAAATGCACCTACGTACCACACAATTAAAATTAATAACACGGAACTCAGTTCAATAACTAAGTTATCATCATCAGCGGTTGCCGAGGACGAACTAAAGCAAAATTAATATATGCTATTAACGCTTTGTTGCTTATCTGGAGAAAGTAAAAATTATGAAAATTTAATAAGTAATGATTAAAACTACAGTAACTACTTGATCCTCATTATTCATCACAATTTATTTGTTTTTAAAGATCTCTACACTTTCGCAACGATCAAGTAGGTACTCATTATTAACAAGTTTGATTAAACACACATTATCTACCACGTGATTGTTACCAAAAATGTTCATAAATATCGTTTAATATATTATACAGGGTGGCGCACCGTACACGCCACGGAGTTTCTATAGGAGCCTATTGGAATTTTTTAATTCTTTTTTCTTAGCGCATATACAGGGTGTTTAGGAGCACAATTTAAAAATAATTTCAACTATATAGGGTGTTCACAAATAAGGATCCATATAAAAGTTATATATTATTTTACTGAATTATGTGTTTTTTTTTTTGGAATATACGAATAAAATAAAGGCAAGTTGCCTATACCTAAAACCTACCGTTTCAAAGATATTTAATGATTTTTGAAATTACAGGCTTGAATTCAAAATTTATTTTAGCCTCTGTCAGTACTTTGCAAAAGGGATGTTGTGTAAGACAGCATAATTTTTTGTTATGAAAATATAAAGGGCACTCAAAAATCAAATGTCAACTGCAGGTACCTAATATTACAAATAACTGCCTTATTTAAAGTATTTAATAAAAAATTTGTTGTAAAATTTTATAACCTTTCAAATTATACTAGGGTTCCCTATACTTAACTCTAACAGTTTTTGTGTTTCCTAAACACCCTGTGTATTCTCTAAGAAAAAATAATAAAAAAATCCCAATAAGCTCCTATAGAAACTCCGTGGCGTACACGGTGCGCAGCCCTGTATGTACAGGGTTGCTCATTAGTGCGTCCAAGTGAATTTTCGGCTAAACTGTGCACAACAGAAAAAAATGTTTTATTCAAAAGTTGCTTGAATTCAAGCACGCTATAACCTAAAAATATTTTCACATATACAGAATGTTCCATAACCAATCTTTCATATGGTATAGCTAAACTTAACCGAAATATTTGTACTTTTAGATAAAGTTATCATTTTTCGTCGTAGTTCAAAGATTTATTTTGGGGTTACTACCAAATCTATAAGTTTGTAACTCCGTATGTAATTAGTGCAGACATTGATCTTTTAAGAAATATTACTTATTTAATTTTTACACAGGGTGTACCAAAAACATTTTGCTTTAAATGTAAATAACTTTCTTATCTTAAATTTAGATTATTACATTATTCGAAAGAAAGAAAAGCACGCTTTTACTTGCGCGTAGAAAGTGCACTAAAAAGAAGAAAATGTTTTTTTGCTTTGCACCAGGATGTGATCAAAAATCTTTAAGACTATAGTAAAACAGTGGGGCGCTCCGCCCTCCAAGCGCGTTACTTCTGTCGATCACGCTATCGACCCCTCCACTCTATTCCCCCTAGTAACACAACGTAACCACACTTTCATAGAATATAGGTCTTTGCAAATCATAACAATATGACCACTTTTTTCCCAACGAAATCGGTGTCTAAATAAATTGATTCTTCAAAATGAACGATATTATTACTTATTACATTTTTTGAACCGTTTTTTTACAAAATCTTTTGAAACAAAAGGAAAAGGCCTGAGCTTTCCAAGTTGCTTCTGCCACAATCACGTATTCCCAGCAAACATACGTGCATTACGTATATGTGCATGGTGGGATTAAGGATGGGTGTGGTCAGCATAGGATTGGAAGGAACGAAGTTAGGGTTCTGAGTGGGGAAATACTACCCCAGTATTCGCCTAAAAAGCCGCACATGGTGTGCGTATACGTAGTGACCATGCCGCTACATGTGTATGAGGGAAATCCTTGAAAAGAACTCATACGGGGTAGACGGTAACAGGAATCGAACCCATTGCCTCACGAATGCTAAGCATGTCGTGTTACCACTACTCCACTAGCTCGGTATGAAACATAGTAATACGATAGAAAGGATACATTCGTTCTGTTTTGACCAGATTGAGGAAATAAGTAGGTTTTCTGACATTTTACTCGTGACTCATGTGGTTCATAACACTTGTGACAATTGCCTCTTATAACACTTGTCCCATCTGGAATACTTGTGTCCATTGACTTGTGACGTGGACACGTTTGACAGATGCCTAGTAGATGACCGCTTATCGACCTTTCGACCATTCTAGAGCCAGGAGTATCATTGAAATACAAACCATGATTAATGGGTGGGGTACACATGGAATAAAAAGAAGTACCTTACACAAACTAGGATTTTTTACTGTCATCGGTACCGCCAACATTTGCAGAAAAAAGAAACAGTCATTAAGTTAACCAAAAGTAAAAACAGGGAATACGTACTATGCTTATTCGTATAATGGTCTTTTAATTGAGTTACATAAAGAAAACTTGATAACAAATACAAACTACCACGGTTTTTTATTAAAATAAACCTCAGCCTGAGTAAATTTGGTACCTTATTCGTGCAAACGTCTACAGCATTTTTACTTATTAAACATGTGGAAGGTACACTTCTGCTTAGATAGTTTAAATAAGCGCAGTGGGAAATGAGGAAATTGACATATCACTCAAAATTTGAAAAATTTCACACCAGTAGTTGAATTTAAATAAAGGATGTTTAAGTAGTAGGTGACAAATATCATAACAGGCTACTCCAATTAAAGTATGTTTGTTTGCTTTACTTTGAATGTATCAGTCGCCCTATACATTTTCAACACGAATAATTTTTTTAAATATTGAGAGGTCAATTGCTATTTTAAATTCTTTTCCTCAAGCTACACGTTAAATAGCATACATATTCTTGTTTTAATAATAATAATAGTAGTAATAATAATAACAATAATAATAATAAAAAAAATAATAATAATTTGAATTTTGAATTTAAATTTGAATTTGAATTTGAATTTCATTATTTCATAATCTGTACAGTATCAGGTCCAACTAAGTTTAAAGACTTGACAGTTGGTTCCTATTATTTACAATATTAATTGTTTTACATAGCACGGTCTTTAATCAGTTTCCAACGCTCTAGAGTTTATCACAGTCATTGTAGTTAACATATATTTTAATTAAAGAAATAATGAGGTGCATAAATAATTATTAAAATATACAGTGTTTATTAAAGAACTTGTAACCAAGTTTTAACATCTTTTTTGAATGTTTTTAGGTTGCACGTATCCATACTATCGGCTATATTATTGTATAAATAAGGTAGGACACATTTTAATGTTCGTTTACCATAGTTGTTGAAATGGTGAGGTACCATAAAACATGTTCTACGTGTATTATAGTCGTGGTCAATAACATTTTTGTAAGGAATGTTTCCGAAGTGTTGCATTAATGTTAAGGATTTGTAAAATCCGGTTGGTTAAAGTTTCGAATTTTTCTAGTAGTTCTTGTTTTGTGAGTCTTTTATTTTTACTAAGCAATTTTAATATTTTGTGTTGCAAGTTTTCCAATTTTTGTATATGTGTCTGTTCAGCGCAACCCCACACCTTAACCTCGTATCTAATAATTGATTCTATTAGTGCTTTGTAGACTATTATTGCTTAGTATACATATATATATATATATATATATATATATATATATATATATATATATATATATATATATATATATATATATATATATATATATATATATATATATTCTTTAAATATAATTGTTATGCACCGGACTAGCTCAACATCTCATAATCGGGGATAGGGTTCAAATTAGCTTCTACGCTTATTTGTTGGTAAAATAAAATAATCATAATTTAAACTTTGATATGAACTTAGTTACATTTATAGGTAAAGGTGAAATCATGAAATGTTCTTTATTATATAAATTCCAAATTATAATAAATAGATGGTATGTGAAATAGACCTTAGTTAAACCTGCACAATAACGCATGCGTAGCGTCTTAACTGAATTAAATTACAGCCTGTCAAAAATGTCAAATAGAAAAATTTTAAATGTGTGAATGTGATTATTTTATAATTGAAATTGAAATGTTGATAAAATAACAAAGATTCAATTACTTTACAGATGTTTATACCGTTATTGCACAAACATATACACATATAAATGAATACACAAGAGCAGGAAATTACACAAATAAAGGAAACAATTTAAGGGTTATGATAAATAAAGTCACATGTGTATCTGTATATTCCCAAAAGATGTTTTCATTTGGCTGGTTCCATATAAATCTTGGGTAGACTTCTTCCCATATGTGGCTGATGATACTGGTCTCTTGTTGAAAGTGGTGTTGCATATATTTCCAATCTTCTACCAATGTACACCTTGTTGATGGACGACTTTTCTTTGTGGTAAATGTGAAATTACATATAGTTGCTTAAATAGCTTCAACTAAGCACTGTGTTTTTAATTATATTTTATTTAAGTGTTGTTTTAAATGTTTATAAAATTTACGATTTAAAATTTTTATTTTAGGTTCGTATAACTTTACTTCAAATTCACTTTTGTTTTAGATCCCGTTATGGAATATCGTTTATTAATTATTTTACGTCGCTTCAGAAAAATAAACATCGATTCAGAGAACTGAATAATTTTATTAACGACAAAATAAACAAAAACAAAAACACATCAACCGAAATTTGAACACGTAAATTGAATCAAAACAAAATTTTATTATAATTGAAAATTATATCGGTAACCTAACTTTATATTTGATCGTAGGTTAAAAACAATTGTTTCTGATTTCTCGGCTCTTCACTAATCGCGTTTCAAAATTTCCGATAATAACGTAACCTAAAACTTACATTTTAACACAAAACACTATCAACACTTTGACTTTTTGTTAGAAAAATTAAAAATTGGAAGAGAGTGAGAATTCAGGAGCAATTCCTTATATACTATTCTGTTAGCTACAAAAATTTCAACTTTTTCTGTACCATACAAACAAAGTAACCAAGCCTCTGACTGGTTTAAACAAATTTGAAGACTTAACTAAAATACAAATTATGCGATAACTTTCTTAAAATACTTCGGATTTACATTTTGATAACAGAAATGGAATTTGTGCAGAATTCCGCACAAAACTATACCTCACGAGCCATATATTGCTTCAAAATTGCACGATTTGACATATTCTAATCTAAATTTACTTATATCTAAAAAACCCTAAATTCTACACCTAAACTAAATACATATTCGTATCTACACGAAAAACTGAATTAGAAGGCATTTATTTAAACTCATATATCTTAATTTTAACGGAAAATTCTTTTTCATATAGGAAATTTATGTAGTTAACCCCATTTTCATAATTTTATGTTTATATAGCATGTACAATGTAAATTTCTAAATGAAGACGAGGGAAACCTCCTATTAATTAGTCTAGTAATTTATTTTATGCTCAAATTATTCTATAAAAACTATAAATTTGCTATAATTCTAAGATGTTGTTAAACCTGTCTTCAACATCAACACTGTTGACTTTTATTGTATTGTCTAAAACTCTGTCAACACTATGTTTGTGAGTGAAAACTAAATCGTATCCGCACCATAACCCTTTCTTAAAATTTAAATATTTCCTGCTTTGTAACTAACTCCATACATGTTCTAGATATAATTATAAACCTAAACCGTGTGATAAACATCTGTAAGGTTTCTAAAATGCCAAAATACTTTGAATAAACTGTGAATTTAATGAAATATGTTCTACGAACTTAATCGTACTTATATAACTCCATCTGACCTTCCTCACATGCTCCTTATATAGCCCATTCCTTTTTATGGTTAAACAAACTTGTGCAAATTTCACCAAGCCTGTTTCGTTGAACCAAAATCAATTTCTTTCACTCGTCTAATATTTTACTTAATGAAATGCAGTGTAAATATATTCTAATTTATCTCAATTTGCCCACTATAAAGAATACAAGCTTATTCACTCTAATCCCTGTCTTAAACTTATATCTAACCATCTCAGTATATACACATATATATATATATATATATATATATATATATATATATATATATATATATATATATACTTCCAATCGTTTTTTTGTCCGTAAGTTTGATTTGATTATTTCTATAATGTGCTTTTGTTTGCATGGTGGTAGATAAAAGGAGGAAGTTACATTATCGTTATATTTAGCTAATCTTGTCCTACATGTGAACACGTGAAATTTGCTTTTACGCTTTGTTTATGAAAGGTTTCCGAAAATTTGTTTCTAATTTTGTTATTGTTTTTCCCATTATGTTCATTATTTGCTCTTCTATATTTTTACTTTTTTTTGTTAGTAAATATTTTACTTCGTTCTACATATTTGTTCTCTTGCTGTCCATGAATCTTTTTGTTAAACATCCGTTTTTCGCATTTCTGATCTCATTGTTTAATCTGTTACTGAATTTTTTGTAAATATCCCGGTAGTCATTATTGCTTGGATTTGATTTCCATCTTTTATATAATCTGTCTTTAATAATAATAAAAATAATAATAATAATAATAATAATAATAATAATAATAATATAATAATAATAAAATAATAATTATTCGGTTCAATCCCCGGTATTTACTCATTACCAGACTTGATGGTCTTACCTTCGAGAAATTTAATCCGTTCTTGATAGCCAAGTTTTTATATGGAAATTTTGGAGAAGTAAATTCTATTAAAAAGATATCGTCAGGACTACTTGTAGATACAAGGACTAATAAACAATCACATAAACTTTTGAATATGGAAAGATTTGTAGATATCCCTGTTAAGGTGATTCCTCATCCTACAATGAATTTTGTTAAAGGTGTTATTAATTGTAAAGATTTGTTGAACTGCTCTACAGAAGAAATATTAGAACACATGAAAGGTCAAGGTGTAACAGATGTCAAACACATCACAACTCGTAGAAATAATGAAATAATAAACACTCCAAATGTAATACTTACATTCTTAAAACCTAATCTTCCGAAAAATGTAAAAATAGCGTTCTATAGTCTACCAGTAAGAATATATATACCTCCCCCGATGCGCTGTTTTAAATGCCAACAGTTTGGGCATATATCAATGAAATGTGTAAACGTCGAGGTTTGTGTATGTGGGAAACCGCCACACACTGGATTTCAATGCGAAACACCAGTTAAATGTGTCAACTGCAATGGTAATCACTCGTCAAGGTCAAAAGAATGTGGTAGATATAGAGATGAGGTAGCCATTCAAGAAATAAAAGTAAAAGAAAAAATTTCTTATTTCGAAGCGCGTAAAAAGGTAATTGAGGTAAACGCAAGGGGACCCTCATATGCCTCTATCAGTAGCACTCCACAAAAATTCCCTATCAAGGAATTGGTAAATGAACTGGCACCTATTCTACTATATGAAATTAGAAGTGCATTGTCACCCAAACAAGTTGAATCTACTATAACCTGCTCCAAAACTCTCAACAAACAAACAAGCAATCGAAAATGATAAAGGAAGAACATGCTCTTCCACCCCAAAATCCGTGTCGACGGATATAGAGTTAATGGATGAAGAAACGAGAGGCTCAAAACGTAAACCTAGCCCGACATGCACTTCTCCTACTGTTAGTAGCGAAGAGTTGAATTCTACTTCTGAGTTTATTAACCCTACCACACGTAGGCAGAAGAAAAAAGGCTGGCCGAAGGGTAAACCCCGAAAGGATCGGTCGAGGAGTCAAGCTTCTCAGTGATAATTTCTGTGATACTACAAACGTTTTACTGTGATATTTTTTTATTGTTAAAGATTTATGTTCTAATGTTCGTCTTTTAACATGTCCGTTGTTTATATTATAAATTATTTTATTTATTTACTTATTTATTATAAATTATTTATTTATTTATTTATCTACTCTGTTCAGAAATTTTGAATACTCTGCTTATTCAAATTATCTCATTTAAAGTATGGATAACATAATCCAATGGAATATAAATGGTTGCGCGTCATTACCCTGAATTAAAGAAATTAATCTCTGAACAGGATCCCTTTTGCATATGTATACAAGAAAGTCATTTTAAACCAAATGAAAATTTTAAACTTCGATGTTTTAAAGTATACAGAAAAGATGTCCAACCACGTACTCGAGCAAGAGGAGGTGTAGTAACCTTCATTAAAGATAACATCCCCTCTACAAAAATTCCTCTCAGTACAACTCTCCAAGCTGTAGCAGTACAACTTCTTCTACCTTTAAAGGTTACTATATGTAATATTTATCTACCTGATTTTAGTTGGAACAAACAGCAGTTAAGAGATCTGATTTCTCAATTACCGACACCCTTTATATTATTAGGAGACTTCAACGCTCATAACCCGATCTGGGGTTCAAATAAGCTAGATATAAGAGGAAGACTAATCGAAGACGTCACTGAAGATTTCAATTTAGTCATACTTAACAAAGGCAGTGGAACTTTCATCAATACGAGGTCTTGCAACCTTCATGCCATAGACATAGCAATTTGCAGTTCTAGCATAGGTCACAAATTTGACTGGAATGTACTAGAGGAGTGTTCATCGGATCACCTTCCAATCTCTATTCGGTGTACAATTAAATGCCCTCCTGTACAACAGTCAGAATTCTGGTGTATAAAAAGAGCATGCTGGAAATCTTTTCAAAAACATCTGAAAAGTTTTAAAATAAAAAGTACAATAAATGAAACAGTTGAAGAAGTTACTAACAAAATTATCAACGCTGCAGAGATTAGTATCCCCAAAACTAAGATAAATACTAAAAGAAACCTAGTACCATGGTGGAATCGTGAAATAGGCGAAATAATCAAATCTAGGAATCGCGCCTTTAACGCGTTTAAAAAACAACCTACCGTTAATAATTTAATAGCGTTTAAGCGTCTTCGAGCACAAGCTCGCAAAGAAATTGTTAAAAGTAAAAAAAGGAGTTGGGAAAAGTATGTAACGGCGATATCTCCTACTACACCTTCCCGTGAAATATGGGCGAAAATTAGACATATCTCTGGGAAAGCATTTAAGGGAACATCGCCAGTGTTAACCATAAACGGTAAACTAATAACAAACAGCCTAGATATTGCAAATACTATAGCAAGGCAATTTCAGTATATCAGCTCTTCTGTGAACTATGATCCTAAATTTAGGCGCTATAAAAATCAAATTGAAGATGTCAAAATAGATTTTGGGGAAACAGAGATGTCTGACTATAACTTACCCTTTACGATGTCAGAATTAGAACAGTCACTTAATCATGTTAAAGCGTCAGCTCCAGGACCAGATTCAATTCACTATGAAATGATACAACATCTTCCTATAAAAGAAAAGACGACTCTGCTACACGTTTTTAATTTAATATGGGCAGATGGAAAATACCCCGACCAATGGAGGGAAGCAGTAGTAATTCCGATACCCAAAGATGGGAAAGATGTTACTAACCCACTCAATTATAGACCTATATCGCTGACATCTTGTTTAAGTAAAACATTAGAAAAGATGATCAACAAAAGGCTAGTTTGGGTGCTCGAAACTAAACAACTGCTTAACGAATATCAACTAGGTTTTCGTAAATTTAGATCGACAACTGACCAACTTGTTCTCCTAGACACGGCTATACAAGACAGCTTTTCAAAAAGGAGGCACTTAGTAGCAGTGACGTTTGATCTTGAGAAGGCGTTTGACACTACTTGGAGATACGGAATTTTGTATCAACTTCACCAATGGGGGCTACGTGGAAATCTGTGTAGTTTAATAGAGAATTTCTTGTTAAAACGCTGCTTTAGAGTGAAAGTCGGTGACCAATACTCAGACTCGTGCATTCAAGAAAACGGTATTCCACAGGGGTCCAATCTTAGCGTCACCTTATTTATCGTAGCTGTGAACTGCCTAATACAATCTCTACCACCAAACATAGGAAGATCCTTATACGTAGATGATCTCACTATATACTTTGCAGATGCCAGTATGCACGAAATTGAAACTAACCTACAAAACGCAATTAATCAAATAATTCAAACAGCCGACCAACATGGATTCAAATTCTCTCCATTAAAAACTGCCTGCATACATTTTTGTAGACTTAGGACCAATCACGACCATCCAAGATTGTTGCTAAAAGACACATGTATTCCGGTAAAAGATCATGTAAATATTTTGGGAGTAATATATGACTACAAACATTATTGGAAATCACACATTGAAAACCTTGCATTAAAATGCAAAAAAATCCTTAAATGTCATCAGATGTATTTCAAGTATTTCTTGGGGAGCAAACAGACAAACATTATTAAACCTGTACAAAGCAATAGTGTTATCAAAAATGGAATACTGCATGGTTGTCTACACGTCAGCAAAGAAATCGCACCTACAAAAACTTGAACGCATTCATCGCGAAGGGCTTAGAATGTGCATTGGAGCTTTTCGCACTAGCCCATCCTCGTCTATCCATTCTGATTCTGGCACTCCACCTATCTGCTATCTCGCTAAAATAAAAATTCTTAATTACGCTAGTAATATCTGGGCGCAACCAAACCACCCAACTCATAAAGTAATCTTCGACAAAAACCCCAACGAGCAGACTAGTTTTTCAATTACAAAATCCCTTCGTGTCAGGTTACAAGACATTGTGAATAGTCTAAAGTATGAATTTCCTACTGTATATGAAATAGGTCACTGTGAACTCCCTCCATGGAGCTTAGTAACACCCAAAATTAATTTTGATTGCTCCGAATCTGCAAAGGACATTACAAATCCATCAATACACTATCAAACATTTCTGAAACTAATTAGTACGTATGAAGCAGTTGAAATTATTTATACAGATGGATCCAAAAGCGGAAATAAAGTTGGAGCCGCGTTTATCTCCACTCAAGGGAACAACTCCTATTCCTTAAATTCAATTCTCTCTATATACACTGCGGAGCTGTATGCAATCCGCAAAGCACTAGAATATGTACAATCTAGACCGACTGGAACTTACTTAATATGCTCTGACTCCCAGAGTGCACTAGAATCTATAAAAGACACCCAATCTGTAGATCCATTAGTACAGGAAATTCTCTGTTTCAACAATCGCCTAACAAACCAAGCAAAACAATATATATATGGATTCCTGGACACGTTGGTATAAAAGGAAATGAAATGGCTGATGCGGCTGCTAAAAATGCAAGAAATATGGAAAACATAGACCCTGTAATGCTACGAGCTTCTGATGTCAAAGTCTACCTAAAATCACAGATTCATCAAATGTGGCAAGACGAATGGTTACGCAGCTCAGATAATTTATCATCCTTGGTAACCCAAATTAAAAACTAAAATACCCTGCAGACCTGTCTAGACGTGAACAAGTTGTACTTACACGATTGAGGATTGGACATACAAGACTCACTAAGTCACACCTTCTAATAAATTCACGCCCTCAACAATGTGAAAGATGCTCTTGTTTGCTCTCCATACAACATGTACTAGTAGATTGCCCACAGTTTACAGATACACGTAACATGTTAGGCATTCCAAATGATTTAAGATCCTGCTTAATCGAAACCAAGGCTGTATATCAAACCCTGAAGTACCTTAAACTAATAAATATGTTTCAAAAAATTTAAACTAGAAGCAAAGAACACTTATCAATCGATTGATCACTAGCTAATGACCAACGTAGTCGAAGCTAGAAAAAAAAAAAAAAAATAATAATAATAATAATAATAATATTTATTGTCCAAACAGGAACCCAATACAAGACCAAATTACATATTTTAGTAAGTGGAAGCAAGAATGTTAATGGATTTCTTGAATTTCTGCGTAGCACAAAATGGATGTTTTTCAAAAGGCAGGGGCAGTGTATTTTATTGTTTAACAGTTTATATGGGCAGGCGATGCAGAGACGCTTTCTTCTGGTGACCGGTGACCAGTGGTAGAATGTCGAATCTCTCGAGCAAGACATTTTGAGGAAGTCCTCTTTCTGGATTGAAACCGTCACTTTGAAAACATGCATATTTAAGACATCGGCGCTGAATACTTTCTATATCATTAACATATATTCTATAAATTGGGTACCATATTAGGGGGCCATACTCTAAGCGAGATCTAACCAGAGACATGATCATGATTGTAGGTACACTGGTAATATTATAACATATATGAACGATGAAAATAATGTTTTAGTGGTAATGTGGAAGGAGAATGAAAAGCAGTTGTCAAAGTATATACCCAGACCATTTACCACTGTTAATCTTTGTAGGCAAATGCCTGCTAAGGTACCTATATTGTTTTAGTTTTATTGGTCTTCGTATGTAAAATAGGAGGCATAAATCAAGTACTAAACATGTCAGACTGCTGCTAAGTGTACAAATTTGCCTTAAAAATAGATTTGTAATTTTTCTATGGATAAACGAATGCTAATGTTGTATGTACTACGAAAGCATGAGAAGATCAAAAATACCCTGGACTGCACTCTTAATGTACGTGGCAGCCGTCCATATGAAAATAATATAATATAATATAATATAATATAATATAATATAATATAATATAATATAATATAATATAATATAATATAATATAATATAATATAATATAATATAATATAATATAATATCATATAATATAATATAATATAATATAATATAATATAATATAATATAATATAGTATAATATAATATAATATAATATAATATAATATAATATAATATAATATAATATAATATAATATAATATAATATAATATAATATAATATAATATAATACAATATAATATAATATAATATAATATAGTATGAATAATTCCGTTAAAAAAACCTCAGAGTTGCCAGTCTCTCAAAAAACTGGCAATACGAGTCTAGAAAAGGAGGCATCACCCCGGTTCTTGACCGTAAAAAGAGTTGGTGGGGACTTCAATAACGTAAGTCCTTTCCAAATAAATAAAGTACTGTTTGGTCTAGTTGGAGAAGTTCGAAGTATAAAGAAAATCAGGGATGGAATTCTTTTGATAGAAACGGTATCAGCTGCTCAGTCTAGAAAACTACTTCAATCGAAACGATTTGGCTCATTTGATATAGATGTAGAAGCACATAGAACGTTAAATACATCAAGAGGGATAATCTACTGCAGAGACCTTCTAAATTGTACTCTTGAGGAAATAGCCACAGAATTACAACCACAAGGTGTAACAGAGGTTAGGAGGATGAAAACGAAAATAAACGGCGAAATGAGAGATTCTGCAAACCACGTGTTAACGTTTTCAAAGCCTAAACTCCCGGAAAAGATCAAAGTTGCGTTTTACTCGTTATCTGTACGTCCCTATATCCCATCTCCCCTGAGATGCTTTAGGTGTCAAAAATTTGGACATACGTCAGCAAGATGTGAAAGTGATCAAGTATGCGTATGTGGTAAACCATTACACGAAGGAAAATCTTGCGAAGAACCTATTACATGTGTGAACTGTGGAGGTAATCACCACGCACGATTTAGGGAATGTCCAATTTTTCAAAAGGAGGTTAACATACAAAAAATAAAAACGCTGGAGAAACTGTCGTATCCAGAAGCTAGGAGAATGGTAGAAATTTCTACTCCTGTGCAAACCAAAAGTTACTCAAGGGCAGCGTCTACACCTCCAACAGTTGACACAGAGGCCATAGTAAAAGGTCTCGTTCCATCGCTAGTATCAGTATTAAAAGCTGTCTTTGTACAGAAACCAATGTTGCAACAGATGGGAATACAAATTGAACCACCCGATCCGCTAGGCGATAAAAGAAAAAGAGATGATAGTGAAGAACCTCTCGTTTCAGATGATGGATCGGTATTATCTACCTCCTCAGCAAGACCATTTGCCGGGGAGACAAAAAGAAGGGAAGAGGATGGCAAAGGGAGACCTAGAAAGGTATCCTGTTAGCTGTGATATTTATCTGTGATATTTTCAATATACTTGTTTGTGACGTCTTTAATAATCGACTGTGATATTTTACAATTACCATACCAGTTTTCTAGTATTTTATTACTATTTGTATTGTGATTGTTTTAATTTTATTTATTACTAGATATATTATATTTACCTATTTATTTATTACTTAATTTATAAAACGCACAAAACTTATTACACACTCTATAAATGGCTAATATTCTTCAATGGAATTGCAATGGTTGTGTGTCGCACTATTGTGACTTAAAGTTACTGTTAGCAGAGTATGATCCGATGTGCGTTTGCCTGCAAGAGACACATCTTAGACCCGACCAGATCTACTCACTGCGACGCTATAATATTTTGCGTAAGGATGACGAAATAAATGTGAGAGCCAAAGGAGGTGTAGCATTAATAATTTAAGCACGGAGTAAAATACAAAGGAATTAGTCTAAACAGTACGCTTCAATGCGTAGCCATACATCTTTTAGTTTCCAGTCCAGTAACTACCTGCAACATATACCTACCGGATGGAAACTGGAGCAAAACAGATTTAGAAAAAATCATACAACAGCTGCCTACACCTTTTATTCTCCTGGGTGACTTCAATGCACATAACCCAATGTGGGGCTCTAGAAAATGTGATGCAGGAGGTAGAATATTAGAAAGTCTTCTAGAACGCCAAGATATAACGCTTCTAAACTCAGGGGCAGCCACATATTTCAACTCTAGATCTAGAAATTTCTCAGCTATAGATCTTACTATGTCGTCGCCTGGAGTAGCACCGAAACTACAATGGAAGGTACTGGAAGAATTACATAACAGTGATCACTTTCCAATACTACTATCGAATCTTGAGCAGAACACCAATGCACTACGCCCTCAACATTGGGTAACTAAAAAAGTAAGATGGAATGTGTTTAAGGACTCCTTGGCTACCCCAGACATAGTAGAAGACATCACCGAAAGTTTAAATTCAATTGTAAACTGCATTTTACAAGCTGCTGGCAAAGCAGTACCACAAAGCAAAGGAACCCCCATTAAGCGATTAGTACCTTGGTGGAATGCACAAGTATGTGAAGCCATACAAAATAAAAAGAAAGCATTTAATTTGTTTAGAAGGACACGAAAGCTTGAAGACCTAATTGCCTTCAAAAAAGCTAGAGCAAACGCTCGCCGTACAATTTTGAACAGCAAACGTTCTTCATGGAACCTGTACGTGTCGTCGATTAGTAGGAACACAACCGCTTCTGACGTTTGGCGTAAGATCAGTGCAATATATGGCCGACGTAACTCTCCTCCTTTATCGCACATTCGACTACCAAATGGAGCTATCATACATAATCCGGAAATAATTGCAGAACACCTTGCCGATCATTTCCAAAATACAAGCAGCTCAAATAATTACAACCTTCACTTCTATAGTACAAAAGATGCATTAGAGATTCCTTTAAATTTTTCTACGTCAGAAAATATGGCTTACAACCTCCCTTTTACGATGTCAGAGCTCAATGAGTCTCTAAAAAACACAAAAGCAGGTGGAGCTTCGGGTCTGGATAACATTCCTAACGATTTACTGCTACATCTTCCACAAGAAACAAAAGAATGCTTGTTACAGCTATTTAATTGCATTTGGAAGAATAGCATATACCCTAACGAGTGGAAAGAGGCAGTAATAGTCCCCATTTTAAAGCAAGGAAAAGATCCTTTGCTTGCTTCAAGCTACAGACCTATAAGTCTGACAAGCTGCATGGGAAAAATTCTGGAACGGATGGTGAACAAGAGGTTAATGTGGTTTATTGAGAAAAACGAATTGTTAGTAGACTATCAGGCAGGGTTTCGGAAATACCGATCAACAATTGACCAACTGGTATTCATTGAGAACGCCATACAAGATGCCTTCAAAAACAGACGCCACTTGATCGCTGTTTTTTTCGACCTAGAAAAGGCATATGACATGACGTGGCGATACGGAATAATAAAGCAAATATACAATTGGGGCATAAGAGGGAACTTAGTCAGGTTTATCTCGTCTTTCTTAAGTGAACGGAGTTTTAGAGCACGAGTGGGCAATAGAACATCAACAACAAAAAACTAGAAAATGGGGTGCCACAGGGGTCAACGTTAAGCGTCACACTATTTGCTATTGCAGTCAATAACATTGCAATGGGATGTGAACCAGGTGTCGAAAAGTGCCTATATGTAGACGACCTAGTGGTATTCCACTCCGCGCCTACTGTTGGAGAAGCCGTCGCTAAACTGCAAAACACTATTAATACAGTTATTACTAACGCAGAAAGCGTAGGATTCAAATTCTCTCAGTCCAAAACTAACAGCGTTCACTTTTGTAGACTACGAAAACCTCATTATGATCCTGTCCTATTTATAAAAGACGTTCCTATCGCATGCCGAAACACCATTAAATTCTTAGGAATGACACTGGATTCAAATCTATCTTGGCGTAGTCATATAGAAGGACTAGTAAGGCAGTGTAAAGGACTACTTAATATCTTGAAGTCCTTAGCTGGTACGAGATGGGGTGCAGACTCGGAGATACTGTTACGAGTGTACCAGTCTTTAATTCTCTCCAGGATAGACTATGGAAGCATTGTTTACTCCTCTGCTCGCCAATCGTGGTTAAAATTGTTAGACCCAATACATCATAGTGGTCTAAGGTACTCTATCGGAGCCTTTCAAACAAGCCCCTCTTCTAGTCTGTGCAGCGAAACAGGAATTCCACCTTTGAATATACGGAGAAGAAAGCAATTAATATCATATATGTAATATCCACGCCCAACCT
The DNA here is from genome assembly GCA_036346205.1 of Vesta saturnalis. Lineage (NCBI taxonomy): Eukaryota > Metazoa > Arthropoda > Insecta > Coleoptera > Lampyridae > Vesta > Vesta saturnalis. Next base: position 2,296,913 of record JARFJB010002082.1, read on the forward strand.
AGACATAGGAACTTCAAAGTGTTGTTTGATCATAACCAGAGATATGAAGGCGATTCAACAAGAACCAGACCAGCTGGAATTCGGGGCAGGGAGTTACTCAAGGAAATGGATTTTGATTTTCCAGAAGTAATTAATAGAAGATTTACAGAAGTTGAACCTTGGACTCTCCCCGAAGTCAAACACGTCGGAAATCTGGAAAGATTTCGAAAAGGGGAAACGTCTCCTGAACGGTACCGCGCCCACTTCAATGAAACAGTTGCGAAGTTTTCAAATTACACCATCCTTTTCACCGACGGATCCAAAACAGAAACTGGAAGTGGTAGCGCATTTGCGGTAAATGATGAAGCGTATTCGTGGACCCTATCAAATATCAACTCCATTTTCTCAGCAGAAGCATACTCACTATGGCAAGCACTTCTTTATTGTGATTTATCTCAAGAAAATCAAAGATTTTAATAGTAAGCGACTCACAATGTCTGTTGCATACCTTGACCAATCAATTTACTGATAATCCAGTTATTCAAGGATGCCTTGTGATGTTACAGCATATCATTCGGGAAGGTAAGACAATAAAATTTATGTGGGCTCCGAGTCATGTAGGAATCAGGGGAAACGAAATTGCAGACAAATCTGCACGGCAAGCGGCGGAATCATCAAATGTAGATGTAAAAATGGTTGAACATACAGACCTAAAACGGTACCTACAAACCATGCTATCTAAACAGTGGGAAATTGAATGGAACGCTACCCGGAACCACTTAAGCTGCATTAAGACAAATGTACGCCCATGGAGAATTCCTCTCAGTTTACAAAGAATAGATGCCATTAAATTACATCGGCTAAGAATCGGACACACCTCTATTACGCATGCCCACATACTTACAGGCGAAAGACCACCACTTTGTATGGAATGCAATGAAACAATTACAGTATCGCACATACTACTACACTGTAGAAGAAGTAAAGATATAAGAAGATTATATAGTCTTGCCGACAACATGAAAGACAATCTTTCTAACCACACGTATATACAATCGATATTACAATTTCTGAAAGCAACATCGCAATATGACAAAATTTAATATAGTTTTATAAACATAAATGTAAGTCTGCACGTGTGTCATAATGATAGATTAAGGTTAATACGTGAGAAACGGCCAATGACCCTAGCAGTCGACGCCGTTAGCCCTAAAAAAAAAAAAAATGTAATATAATATAATATAATATAATATAATATAATATAATATAATATAATATAATATAATATAATATAATATAATATAATATAATATAATATAATATAATATAATATAATATAATATAATATAATATAATATAATATAATATAATATAATATAATATAATATAATATAATATAATATAATATAATATAATATAATATAATATAATATAATATAATATAATATAATATAATATAATCTTTTAGTAGCTAATGCGTATAGGAGACGTAGGTATGCTTGGGTGTTCCAATATACAGGGTTATTCACACTACACGGCACGGAATATAAAAGTTGCTTTTTTCTTACATTGAACCCTCTACTCATATATTACTGCATTTTTTGATGTTTTAATAAGGTTTATAATAACTAAACCTTAAGGGTTTTTAAATAATCTAAATTTTATCATAATCTAACCTTATTTTCATGTTAGAAATACTTAAGAAGTATTTAAGTTAAGTAAGTGAAATTTACAGTAAAATGTAACAATAGATCATATTTTATATCCCAATTATAATAACCTTGCAATCTTATACAGGGTGTCCAAAAATTAAAACTAATCAAATAAGAACTTTCAGTGGCTATAGCTTGATTAATTTAAACAGAACGTCACATTTTTACTAACAATTAAATTAATTACCAATTTCTTACAAAACCCGAGCACCGAACACGCCCTCTGATAGAAAATACAAATCGGAGAGTTACATTTTTATGAATTGTACGTTGCTATAATTAAAATAAATAACCAGAGGCTTTTATGTATAATTATGATAACTGCAAAATGGTCACGACTTTTATCAATAGTTACTAAGTTATGGCAGTGTAGCGGTGGAACACTCTTGTTGGACCTATTCACGAGTACGTACTTTTTCATAAATTTTCAGCCTTTTACAAATAATTTTGTACGCGGGCTCTATGCTTACTTGTACATTAGAACACTAACAGTAGCACCAACATAGTTTTGATGACAAAACTTCATATATGTTTTAGTGCGGTATGAAAGATTTTTGTTCTTTGATTGAAGAGGCACAAATACGTGTATATTACTCGGACTGAGAACTAGATCGCAACTTGTTACCATTCAGCGCTCGGCCTGCAAGCTTAAACGCGTTTCCCACTCATACCATAAATTATAAATTTTTATGGTAAATTACTATAAAATATCTACACTCATTCATTTCTCTTTACTTTTAATTTTTAGTACACAAGTATGCTCTTCTTAATTCATAAATCCCCTGTCTTGACATTTACTTAATTGTTTTTTATCTGCATTCATCCTACAATACAGTAACCACGGTTCGACTGCAGTTACAACAAACAATTTTATAAATTAAATGTCTGGTGTAGAACAACACACGGCTTTCCAACCTACCCGGAAATGAAAAGAAATGAAATAATTTTAATAATTTTTTTGATGATAATTGTCCTACCTATTTTTTAATACTTTCGTGACGAAATCAATAATCTATGTCAGATGGACGTCTAAAACTTCTTCTCACACGTTAATAGACATATAGATTCTAACTTAAAATAATTCTAAAGCCACCCGCTTGTATAAAGTACCGATAATGCAATTTAAACATTTTCAATCCTATTTAATTAATTCTTAGACTTAGTTTACTTTATATTGAGAAACTTTATCAAGAAAAGTTGTAACGTGCCAATTTTTGGCTATCGTTACCTTAATTAAGTTTCGAAATTTGCATTATTACTGGTAAATATATTTACATGACATTAGTATCTTTAAGCATTTCTTTTTTCTTTCAATAATTAATTTTTTTTGTATTTCTATATTTTCACTTTAGTGTACATAATTACGAGTACCTCTGTATATAGGGTATTATGGTCTAAGTTTTGTGCGCAAATGCGTACTGAAGACGCTTGAGTCACTTCCTTTCCGTCTCTTCTGCCATACAGTTCATTACATTACGTTTAACTTTCGCTTCTCTTTTATTAGGGAACAAAGAAAAGTGCAAGAACACGCCTTTACATTAAGGAAACCGCTGGGATTAAGAAAAAGCGTAAATTTTAGGAATTTTGTCGTTGTAAAATCGTGCTGCATGACGTCACGAGAGGATTCATAAAATGGCGTGCATGACCAGGATGATATGCAATTTTTGTCTTGAATGGGGATACATTTATATCATTACCGCTTGCTGTTAGTTTGCCTGCGTTTGTAGTTTTTCCATTATTGGTATGTGGAAGACATGTTAATCATACATTTTGCTTTATTAAATATACATATAAATACAGTTGTTTAGTGTTTATTCAGATTACCTACTTTAATAAGGTACAACTTTCTCAATTTTTGTTGCATTTTAATTATTAAACCTATAAATTGAGTGACGTCCAACAAACAAAATGTTAACACTGGTTATATCTATGGATACATTTCTGTATCCCTCACACCTGAAAATCAATGAGTTCTCAATTACAGTAAGTTTCGTAAGTTTGTACCTCACTGAGATAGACCATGGTGCAATTTACCTTTTAATATAACAGTCAATCCAACCCCCATATTTTTTATTTGTTATAAGTTATGTAAAAATAATTTTTCGTTAATTTGTCTACACCTTTTCTTGTAAATTGAATAATTATTCATACATTGATAAAAATTGCACAGAAATAATTAATCAATATGTTTAAGGTCTATATGTTGGTATTTTTATATCTTTGAAATATACATTTGTTTCAGAAATATTTGGTCGTAGTTATTCGACTTCTTAAGATTATTTAACAATTGCCATCTCTTTTATTTTAAATGATTTTTTAAAAATTCAAAAACTTTTCAGCATTTGATTTTCATGTTTTAAGAAATAATAAAATGGCGGCCGACCAAAAATTTAAAATGATATTTTGATGACCATACCAGAGATTTTTAAAAGAGAAACATTTAATGCTTGAATTATGCATTGCAACATTTATTTGAAACATTTTTTTATTTCTACGCAAGAAATCTTTATAAAATTCAAATAACTATTACAATAATAATAAACTAGAAGTACAAAAGAAGTCAAGTAACCTTGTGTTATTACAAAATAAAACAAACGAAGCCGATAACAGAAACGCTATTTTTGCTGTTTTGTAAAATTAGTCTTTTTCTGTTTGGTATTAGCCTTTTGGTGTTTTGGATAAATTAGTGTTTAGCTGTTTTGTAGTTTGCACAAATTATTTTTTTGCCCACTCACCAAAATGTAGAACTTCTTGATATGCTTTTGGTTTTTGGGGAAGCGAAAGGAAATGCGCAAGAAGCTCGAAGAAGATATCCACATCGTCAACGACCAAGTATATGTATATATATATATATATATATATATATATATATATATATATATATATATATGTTATTTAAGTAATATATATATACATATATATATATATATATATATATATATATATGAAAAGTTTACAGACGTTTAGAGCAAAATGGACGCTTTCACACAAAAATTGGTGGAAACTCTAATAGATTTCAAAGAATCCCTGAGCTTGAAAAGAATATACTTGAATTAGTTGAAAACGATCCTTCGGTAAGCACTGGAGTAATAGGTAGAAGGTTGAATGTCAATCTTATGACAGTTTGGAATGTTTTACATGATCAAGGCCTCCACCCGTATTAAAGACAAAAAGTGCAAGTTTCGTGGCCTGGAGACTTTCAGTCGATATTATTGTTCTGCCACTGGCTTCTTCGCCGCTGTAATATGCAGAGAAACTGTCACATTTTTTTTTGTTTAGGGACTAAGCTGAGAGATTTTACAAGACTTTCCATTAATCATCAGGCAAGGACTCTGGTTTCAACATGATGGCGCGCCAGCTCACAGCACACGGGAAATTACGGCATTGCTAAATAGACACCCAAATAGGTGGATCGGGAGGAACGGGCCTGTTTTGTGGCCAGCCCGGAGTCCGGACTTAACTCCACTAGATTTTTTTTGGAGTTATATCACTATAGCACAGCCAAACATACAAATTCAGTATGGGGCTTATGGAAAAAAAGTGCAGGAATGCCAAACTTATGCCAATAGATTACTGCACCTATAATACCGTATTACGGTTATAATACTATATCTACGGTACGAGAGACACAATTCTAACCTCTAAGTTAATAAAAATATTTGCAATGCAATACAAATTTAGATAAATCTGCAATGTACTTATGAATATACCGAATAAGACTACCATTAATCTATACAAATCGAATCTTTTAACTGTATTTTTTAGAAAAGTAAAGTAGGCGTATGTGATGTAGTGGTACATTACATGGCAATTTGACGGGTTCGATTACCCTGCACGTGGGATTGTGAAAGATGCTCTATAAGCAACAACAGCATGAGTAAATGATAACTTTATCCTTTGGCTACGGAAGTAGTTTGCAGTATATAGACAATATAACAATTTTATTAAAGTTTGATATAGTTGCATCATTATTTCCATTCTAATGCAATATAGGAAGTGTGGCTGTTAAATAACGAGACTGACGCTGTACAACATTTTATTTTGATTTAATTATTTAATATTTTAGTACATTTTTTTGTTTATATCTTCTTAAAGGTTATCAGCTACCCACATCTTACCTTCAACGATCTTTACATGACCTATACAATGTTGCCAACGTTCAATCGTCACTTTTTCGTAACCAACTTTTATTAATTTCTCCATGTCTTTAACTTTAAAAGTCTTGTTATTTATTTTAATACGATGATTGACTTGTGCCCACACCATTTCCATTGGATTTAATTCGCAGAATTCGAAGAACCTCATGACCTCTTTCTTATGGCATAACATCAAGTTGATTCTTGTCATATAGATGTCTCACTTGTGCTACAGTAACCAATAGGTCTCGCTTTAACATGTTATCTTCAATGGGCATTTTTTTCTTACTAAGCCAATCTACAATTTGTTCTTTTCGCCATTGTTGGAATTTTTTCTACTTTCCAGCTGTGAGAACAAGCATTGTCAATAACGATAATTGGATTTGGTGGTGTATATGGAATCAGTTGATTGATAAACAACTTCTCGTAAGTGTTTGCATCCGTTTCATTGTGTACATCGATTGTGTTCTTTTTACAGAGGAAAGTAAGTTCCACACCAAGAATAAAACCATTATCGCCACAAGCATGAACTAAGGCATATCGGGGGTCTAAGACCAATTGGTGATTTTAAACCTGTACTAAGCCCTTGAACACCATGCCTTACTGTCGTGTTCACCACGTTAATCCACGATTCATCGGAGTATATAATATGTTTACCTAAAAAGTGAACATTATTAATTATGCGAAATACGACATTCATTTTTTTATAATCATGTAATTAGAGATCGAATGAAAAGACTAAATACCTTCTTCTCGGAACTTTCTGATGCATTTTAATTATTTATACCTCCATCTTAAAATGTCATCACGTTCAACAAGGATACTCTTGCGTCGCATCTTTTGAAACTCAAAACCCATATATTTCAAGAGGTGTTTAAAATTTGGTAGACCATCATCACCATTAATGGAAGAAAGGAGACTATTCATCGTTTTTGAAATGTTTTCAATGAAAAATTGTGCACTTTACGTCGAATAATTGACTGTATATTCTTGTCAGACACATGAAGACGATCATTGAGTTGTGCACCTTTCCGTTTCATGCGTTTTTTCGGACTAGCTACCGGTTTGGTCTTCCTTTTCGATAGCATAAAAACTACGCTCTGTACAACATAAAGCTTTGCTGACTTCCGTAACAGCTGCGCTAACGTTCATTGTGGCCAACAAATAATTAAGTACGTTGCATTTCTCCTTAAGGCTTCCATCTCCATATGATACAAAATTCTACAAAATAACCTCAATCATACAATTATAGAAATTATTCAACATTACCTTATATGACGCGTCAACGAGATGTAGGCGTTCTAAAAAGAACGATTGTTAATAAATGGAGTTAGCTTAATTCGGTAAATATCGTAGAAGAAGCAAGCAATAAATTTGGTACAGTACACGGAGTTGATAATGATTTGTTATTAAATTACATTTTACGTTTGACAACATCGCTATGAAGAACGAGGATATCGTTATTTAGAAATGACTGAAGATAGTAAAAGGGAGAGTTACTTCATACGATCCCGTACTGAATTTGGAGGTTTGGACAGACTATAGACCTTTGTATACGAGACACCAGTAAATACAGAGGAAGAGTTAGTGGCAAGAATGGTGGCTGCAGCAGAGGATGTTAAAGAAAAGCAGGCAGTTCTTTTAAAAGTGAAAAGTTTCCGCAAATATTAAAATGCGTTACAGGGCTTGTGTTGCTGCGAATGGTGGCCATTTTGAAAATATGTAATAAATGATTAATTCAATAATAAATAAGTTGTTTCACTTCTGTATTCAGTAGTTCTTTGTTGGATTTTTCAATAACACAAGGCTATTTGACTTCTTTTATATTTTTAGTTTATTACTATTTTAAAAGTAACATATCTGAAATGTATCAAGTTTTCTTAGATAAATGTTTCAAATAAATGTTATAGTAGACAATTCAAGTATTTTACAATCGTTTTCTTTTGATTTTCCTCTTTTGTCAATTACCTTTCACGATTTGTCAAATGGTTTTCCCATATTTATGACATCAATGACTTATACAAATGACTTTTCTCTTTTGTCAAATCACTTTCACTTTATATCTAATGATTTTCCCATCTTGACTACAATTGTTAAAATTGTATAAATTCAAACGTTAAAATGACTGTAAATAATAATAATAATTATATAATTTTGATTTTATTTAAACAGATAAGATGTGAATACAACATACTAATTTAATTAACTATAGAATCAAATACTTAAATGTCACAAGTGTATGTAATAATTAATTCATATCATTTCTTTGTAAACAGTCATGTAAATATGACTCCATGTGCTGAACAAAATGAAGACAATTTTCTGCGTTGATTTGTTACGAAGCATTATGTACTAATTCGTATAATTGATTTTCATTTCGTGGTTGTCCTCTTCTTATAAATTGTTTCCATTGATTGAATAACTCCTCTATAGCATTTAAAAATGGACTGTAAGCAGGAATGAATACAGGAAAGTGACCATGAGCTCTAATTAGAGCCATAACTTCTTATCCATCACAAAATGGACTCCTTGTACATTATCATTACTTAAATGATTAATTAGTGAAACAATAAACTCTAAATAATGTTCTACATTGTAGGGCTATGTTGAATTTGAAATAAATATAAGGAATTTATATTTATTGCTGCAGCAATCGAATAATTACGCTCTTGTTTGAACCTTTATTTTATTCGCTCGGGTATTTTTTACGGATCTTCCATATGAAATCCTGGAATTTACTTGAATTCCATATTCATCAATGAAAAAAATTTTTTCTCGCTTCAACATTATCCAATTATATAAAACATCATAATCAAAACGGGTTTGTATATTATCAGGTCAATTTCTTCTTTCAGGAACTACTTTTTTTTTTTATTAACTTCAACTTGTTACAATCTGTCCATGTTGGACAATAATATATATATATATATATATATATATATATATATATATATATATATATATATATATATATATATATATATATTCAGATTGCCTACCGATTAACCAGTACATTTGTTTCAGTTTCAGTCCAAGTTACTTCCTCTTCGTGAATATATGTTTTTCCCATCTTAATCTTCGGTCCATATGTATTCCTAAATAATTTGGTTGAGTTGTCTGCCGTTTAGTGTAACGGGTGGGCAGGTTTAGTGTGAATGTAATATGCACTGATTTTATTTCATTTGCTTTGATCTTCCATGTGGTTAGCCAATTTTGTAGCAAATTTAAATTCCCCTGAAGGTGTTCCGATGCAACTGTTGGGTTAGAATGTACTGCTACTATTGCAGTGTCATCTGCATATGTGGCCACTACAGTTCTATCGGTTGTTGGTAGATCCGCTGTGTATAAAAGGTATAAGGTAGATCCTAATACACTAGCTTGCGGCACTCCTGATTTAATTGGTAATAAGTCTGTATATTCGTCCTGGTACTTTACAAGGAAGTGTCTTTCCATTAAATAGGACTTAAAGATAATGAAGAAGTTGTGTGGCAACTTTTCTTTGAGCTTGTACTGTAGGCCTTCGTGCCAGACCTTATCAAAGGCCTGACTTATATCCAAAAATGCTATTGCACAGTACATTTTTTTCTCAAATGTTTTGTTGATTATGTTAACTATCCGGTGTACTTGTTCTACGGTACCATGTTGGCTCCTGAAGCCAAATTGGTGATCAGGAACAAGTTTATTGGTCTCCAAAAAGGGTTTAAGCCGTTCCAGAAATATTTTTTCAAACATCTTTGAAAGAGTTGGCAGTAAACTTATCGGGCGATAGGAGGCTGTTTCATTTGGGTTTTTTCCATGTTTTAACAGCATGATAATTTGTGATACTTTCCACTGTCTGGGGAAGTACCCAAGTCTAATTACTGCGTTAAAGATTTGCTGTACAGCTTTAAATCCTTTATTTGGTAGTTCCTGTAGCAGTTTTCCAGTTATAAGGTCAAACCCTGGTGCTTTTTTAGGATTTGTGTGCTGTAGAATTGTTTTTGTAACCTCATTAAGACTAGTGCTTTGTAATGGAAGATCCAATTGGTATGGTGCGTCAAGAAACTTTAGTATTTCTTGTTCATTTTCTGCGGCATCTATGTGATGAGGTTCAAATACTTGAGCTAGGTGTTTTGCAAATACTGTGGCTTTTTCTTTGTTGCTTCTGGCCCATTAACCATTGTGGTCTCTTATCGGTGGGAAGGATTCCTTGGCTCTTTTCAGTTTTCTTGTCGCTTCTGACGCTGACAAGTTGCTTAGGTACTCCTGGATAGCTTGATTTTTTATTTGCGATAACATTTGTTTTAATTCCTTTGCAGCCTTATTAAAATGTCTTTTGTCGTCTTCATTTCTTGTGATTTGCCACTTTTTTCGAAGTTTCCTTTTTTCGTGAATTTTTTGCTTAACCATAATAGGGCACTTTTCTACAGTGGTAGTATGATTATAGTTTGGTGTTGCTGACCATGCTGCATTCTGTATTACTTTTGTAAAGTCGTTTAGTGCTAGGTCGAGTTCTTCTGGTGTTTTTAATGATGTATTTAAATTTATTTCATGGTCTAAAATTGTTCTGTATACTTCCCAATTCGTGTTTTTGTACATAGGAATATAATGTGATTAAAACTGGCGTATGGTCAGATGAAAGGTCCCAGCAGGACTCTGTCTTCAGTTGCCTTGTATTTAATCCTCTTATAATTCCAAAATCTAATAAATCTGGGATCTTTTCCTTATCCGGAGGCCAGTAGGTGGGTTCTCCTGTTGATATCGCAGTTAAGTTATTTGCCTTTAGAGCAGCATTAAGTTCTCTGCCTTTTGTTATTGTTATCCTGGAACCCCAATACTGATGTTTTGCATTCCAATCCCCTCCAGCGAGGAATTTATTTCCTAGGATACTAAAATAATCTTCGTAATCCTGTTTTTGTTATTGTATTTTGGTGGGCAGTATATTGCTGATATATGTAGGTTTCCCGTATGATCTTCTATCGCCACCATTGTTGCTTGTAGATGTTCCGTGTTATAGCTTTCTAGCTTGTGATGTTTGATGCCTTCTCTTATAATGATTGCTGACCCTGCATGACCGCCACTATCAGGATGTATAGTGTTGTATATTTGATATCTGAGGATACGGATATAGCTTTGCATAGTAAAGGGTGTTTCTGATACTAACATTATGTCTATATTATTATTTTGTAAAAACAGTTTCACTTCTTGTGCATGTTGGCACAATCCGTTGGCATTCCATATGGCTATTTTTAACAATTGGGCCATTAAGACATTTTGTTTACTAGCGTGGAGATGAGATTCATCATGGTACCCATTTGACTGATAAGTTCCTTCATCATGTGTTTAAGTTCTGTCATGTCGCTATTTTGTTATCTGGCTATCGCTGTATCCATTGTGTTAAGGTGGTTTGTTTGTTGTGAGTTTAGTTGTGCACTTTATGCATAGGTTACATTGGGTGAACATATTGAGTTGTGAAGGTTTTACGTTGTTCTGCTTTGTTCCTTAACTGTGGATATAATTTTTGTTGAAGGTGTTTGTGAACAATGCATCCCCTGTAATTGGCTGGGTGGTTTTCATTGCAATTAATACATTGAACTGCTTCATTTCTTGTTTTTCTAGGGCATTCTGATGTTAGATGACTACCTATGCACTTGACGCAGCGAGGAGTTTTTCTACAGAAATTTTGTGTATGGTCATATTGCTGGCAGCGCATACACTACGGTATGGTTCTCTTTGAATGTGGTGCTTCAAATACCACACATGTGTTCATTAATAGTTTTACTTTATATATTTCTTTGTTATTGTCTTTCTGCTTTAGGTCTACGAAAAACATGGGCAGACGTACATTGCTGCGTGGTTGTTTTATGTTCCACACATTTGTTACTTCGTGTCCCAATGCTTATATACTCTCCTTTATTTCGTTAACATCAGTGGAGTAATGTACATTTTTTAAAACAACTCTGAAACTTTTATCATTTTTGGGTTTATAAGTATGGTATTCGGTTTTTTTGTCATTTAACATTTTCACAATTTTGGTATAAGTTGCACCGTCTTTTGGCTCTATTTTCACTTGCTCGTTACTGAGTGCTTTGGTTTGATACTTTCCTACTGCTACCTTGTTTAATTCTTCGATTAATGGTTTAATGGTTTGTACACCAGCGATAAAAATAGGTGGTGGTTTCGGTTCTTTCTTTTCCTCTTCCTTGCGTGTATTTGTATCCATTTCCTCTTGATCATTAAGGGGACTGTATCTATTGTTGTTTAGCCAATATTCTTTAGGTTTGCTTTGACTCGAGTGCCCTTCTTCTTCTAATATTCGTTTTTTACTGCTTCTAGCAATTTACCAGTCATTATTATGTGACGGTGGTAGCGGCGAAAATTCAGGTAGTGGATGGTGTACTGCTTGACTTGGCATTTGAATGCTTGCTTGTTGTTGGCTATAACATGTAGGGTATTGCTGTGATTGCTGTGTTATTATCGGTTGAGAGTAACACATGTTTGAGGCTGACATGTATTGTGGTTGCACATTTGGATTGTGCATTATTGGATTAGCTTGCACGTACTGCGTGTTATTGTGACAAGGGTTATTGGCCATTTTGGCCGCACCCTGTAGTTATGTATTTGTAGCAATTGATAATGTGATATTAAATTAAAACAAACACGAAAACACAATATTTAAATGTAAATATAAATAAAGTTTGTAATCACTTCCCTGTTTACTATCATCAATTGACCTAAGGTCAACGTTTATCACCTTGCACTTGAATCTCGTGTGTACAGAAAGCATATACACAACTTTACTCGACAACGATTACTCATTTCTCAGGAACTACTGAGACTCTTTTAATTGAATAATAAAAATCTTTAAGAGCTCTATTGATTGTACACAATGATAACTGAACTAATGGCCACTGGATTGAACATTTTTGTTTTAACTCACGAAGAGATAGCGTACAATCTAAATCTATCCAATCACATATTTGTTCTTTCTGATTTACGGTTAACTTGGGTTGTCGATGTCCATAATTTTATTAACCTTATTAGTTCTTCAATATATTTTTCGTACTGTGTTTGGTAGAATATTAAATTGACGTGCCACATTATTTGCTGTTGAACCATTATTCAAAGTATTAATAGTTAAATGACATATTTCATTGCTTATTTTATTATTTGTTCGTCTTGGCTGATTATTCATATCTATTTATGTTATTGTAACATACAATTGTAAAGGCAATTGACAAATGGGGAAACTTATTTGACAAATAGGGACAGTAATTACCAAATCGTTGACAGTTACATGACAAGTGGGAAAAGCGTTTGACAACAAGCGAAACATATATGACAAAAAGGGGCAAGAAAAAGACTGTATCAATGTTTCTTTTTTAAAAATCCATGGGATGGTTATCCAAATATCATTATTTGAAATTTTTAATCGAGCGCCATCTTATTTTTAAAAATATGAAATAATTGTAAATACAAATGCTTTAGAAAATCAAATGCCTATTTTAAAAGTCTTTGAATTTTTAAAATACCATTTTATATAATGAAGATATGACGATTGCTAATAGTTATGTATGCAACAAGTGCAAAAAGTTAATGTTTATCGCACGCGACGTGAAATTGTCCGAGGCCGTCAGGCCGAGTTGGACAATACGTCGAGTGCAATAAACACTTTTTGCACGAGTTGCATACAATATTTTTTCTACGTTCATGCAAAAAACCAGTAAGTGTAGGAAAATAAAAGGCATAATTTAACAGCAAAACATTTAATAATTAATTAGCACTATCGACTATAGAGAAAGTTAGGAACTAATAGGAACAATTTAACTCAAACTTTGTTAATGTTAAAAGTAAATGTACAATTTGTGCAATTTTCAATATTAATATTTCTTAGTGAATTATTTTTTAATTCTACTTCTTTGTTTGTAATTTCTCTAAATGTACTAATACTTGGTATCTGTACATTGTCACTTTCTGTAGGCTGAAATATCTGTTTTGCAACATTGAGTTTGTTTGCAAGTGATTGCTCTACGTATCCCTCCGGTACTGTCGACGATTTCCATCCGCCGTGCCGTTTAAGCTCTAATATATCTGCTCCTGTATCTGCAAGAACTGTCGCAGATGATCTTCTGAAGCAGTGCCCTGTGCAGAGCTCAGAATTCTTTAAATGCAAACATTTTGCAATTTCATACGGGATTTAGCAAACGTATTTACACCAATAGCTTGAACAGTGCACTTTGCATATCGATAATTGATAAAAAAAAGTTTATGTGAAATATGTTTAGGACGTAATTTCGCGTATTTATGATATATATCGACCAAATTTAATCCTTTTTCCGCCTCTCCTCTTATGACAAAACTTCGTTCTTTGTCAGTTTTTAAGCGTGGTACTTTTACAATTAATATTGAGTCTACTTCTTCTATGTCTTCGATAGTCAATTTTTGAGCTCACCTCTACGACATGCCCCTGCGATTCCAAATATTGTAGCGATCTACAACAAGCAGTTTTAAAATATTTTACAAAAGCTAAAAAATTACCGACTTACTTTTTTCATCAAATACTGGGAGTCCGGAGCTTCTTTTACAAATTTAAAAATTTGTTCCCTGTTAAATACTTTTGACTTTTTTGGCCGAAAACCTACAAAGTTCTGCTTCATGAATGCCATTAGTTTCTTGTACTTTTTAATATCAATGTTTTCTTTTACAGAAAGGCAAGCTCTTACCATTGAATACTCTGACCAGAGTGATGAAGGTTTAATTTCATTTGATCTTTTAGAAAAATATGCAAGAAGCACATTTTATGTAATATTTACCACTTTTTTATCGAAGCACCACTCTTTAAAACGGCTGAAGCTTATTTCACATTGCTTCCTTGATTTGCTGGGTAATAAGTTTAAAGACGCCGTATTTGCCATTTCACAAACCTCTGGTGGGGTCCCAACAAATCCTTCTTCATCACTGTCATAAATGTTTTCATTATTATTGCTAATTTGAAATTAAATCAAAATCAAAATCAAAATTAATTTTTGACTAGAGTTTCTAGAACAGCAGTTGCAATGACAGCTCATGTTTCAATGTTCAAATAATAGTAGCCATGACTGCGTATGTTCGAAGTATTTTTACGTGACAGAAAAGTAAATTGTGTCGATTTCAAGATTTTACCTACGACCACTGTAGAAAATAGACGAAAAGACACGACACACAGCCTCAGTAAATTCGTCATTACGCACGGTAAACAAATCGCACAGTTTTCGTAAACAAAACGCACAGTTTGACTACATTAACAAATGAAAATATTACAATGTCATATGAATCGACAAATCGAGATACTTCTAATATACGTGATAATTGTACAGTAACCATAAATAATTATTATAATGTTTCTAATGTTAATTAAACCAACGTAGTAGTAAATAGAACGAATTATATCGTGTATAATCATCAAAGTTGTGAGACATAATTTTGTAAAATTGTTTGAAATAAAATTGATTAAAAATCTAAAGATGCAATAATATACAGAGTACCCCATTTAAAGAAATGAAGATTACTAGTTTTTAGATCTCTATGTATATATGAAACGAACAACAAAAAATAACGACTAAAATAAAAAAATCGACGTGTTTAAGCATCATCTACAATACCTGATAAAAATGAATACCTGATAAAATGAAAATATTAAAAGTAGTCCAGACTTTTTGGCACAGTGTCTTTGGTCGTAGGTAAAGTATAGTGCGTAATACGTGTTGTAGAGCAATTACGCACTCATGGAATTATGCACTCGCCGCTACGCGGCTGCGTGCATAAATTCTCCATTCGTGCGTAATATGCCTTTTACAACACTTATTACGTAATATACTATTATGTGTGTAATGATTACAAAACGCTGTAGTAGAATGACAGATGAGTGCAATAAACATTTTATTGCACTGAGTGCAATAAAGAACCACTTTTTCACTAAATATGGTTCAATAAAGCTTTGTTTTTTGCATGAACATAGAAAAAAAATCTTAAGAAGTCGAATAAGTGCGACCAGATGTCCCAAATCAAAATTTGTAACTAAAAAAAGTTGTTTGTTTGAATGAGTTTCTAACTACCATTTTCGGGTGTACGATTAAGTATTTACAGCCTGTATATGTACATGTATGTAAATTGATATCGTGTATAAATGATGGTAGCTATGGTGTGGTACATCTACGGTAGATAGTTTACTTTAGTAGTAGGTCATACACAAAAGAAATAGGATTTTTGACAGAATTCGAATTTGAATAATGGAGAATATTGTTTTAGATCCTATTGATTTAATAAACTTAGCCCAAGAAAAGATTCAATTTGGCGAAAACTTACTCAAATCTCTTTCGCAATATAATGAAATAGAAGGGATTCAAAAACTGCATAGAAAAATAAAACAGGAATTAAACTTTTTGAAAAAGGTTAACTCTTATTTTATTCTTTTTTATAAAGGTTAAATAAATCTTTCTAGATTTCTAGGAATGAAAGTTTAAAAAAAGAACATTTGCAATGTTCAAATTTGACACATTTTAACGCCTTAATTCAAACATTAAATGAACTTGAAAATTGCCAAAGTGTGAACAAAATCTTTAATTTAGAGGATAAAAAAATAAGTGTTGATATTATCTGTGACGATGGTTTAACATGGATCAAAGTTGTGGCTCGTAATCCGAAATCTTTAGAACAAATAAGTATGGGTAATACGGGATATGGTGTACGCAGTATTTTAGATCAAGCAGAGGATTATTTGAAATGTGCCCAATTACATCCATGTTTATTTCAAACACCGAAGGTAATAATATTTTTAGATTAGCTGTGTGTATATAATTTGGCTTTTAATGTAGATAATCTTTACGTTTTTTTCTGGCATTTCTTCCGCCTTATCAGAAATGTTAGAAGAACTTGGGATTATTGTAACTGGGACTCGTATTAAAGATGAACTTGAAGAGAATTATTTACCAACCAATTCTGAGTTATCAACCAGAAACGTGTCACATGTACGTAAAATAAACCTCGATGTTTCTGCTATGTTGGCATATGTCAGTTCTGTTACAAATGGAAGTTGTAATAAATACAAATTTACAGCACCTGTACTAACTCAACAAGCAGAGTGGGAATCGAAAAGACCTGTAAAACCTATTCTTGATGCTTATTTTAAAGGTATTTAAACTAATAATTCCTAATTCTTAATATTAAAAACGTACCTTTGGATGATACTTTTGTAACTTTGATTTCATTTTTAACTTTAAATTTGGCCATTGTGTTTCTAATATTGTTTTAAACAGAACATTTTCTTCAGTAATTATTTTTTGTACTGTTTGTAACATTTTTAATTACACTTATTTAGTAACTAAAATTGTGCCAAATTAGACTTCAAACTAAGTCATGTACCAAAAATACTTTTTTTACTTTAATTATAGGTCAAAATCCAGATACCTTGTATAGGTATTTCAACTATTCTGTTATAATTACATTTACTACAGCTACAAAGTGTTTCGAGGGGTTTTTTATGTTTTTTTCTATAAAACACATAGCTAGTTTTAAAGCTTGTTGCCTCTACTGTTGTACTTTAATAGTTCTTATAAGATTGAACAATCAGTAACATTTTTATATATTATTACATCAACCTAGAAGAACAACCACAATTACTTTGCATTTCGTTAGGTTTTTGGAAAAATAGACATTGAAATGGTTTCAGACATGCAAAATTTGTTGACACATTTTTTTATTTGCACCATAGCACCCAGCACTCACATTTCACCCTTAACGATTTTATTTTATTTCATTTTAACAAACATTTTGGCTGAAGAGAAAGTCAATACTTATAATGTGATCATATTTAATCAGATTTTAACCCTTTCACTGCTAATGTAGATTATGATACAATCAGTGTTAATAGTATACCGGATGCCCACGAGATCACTTTCCGGCTGCCATTTTTTTATTTATCTATCGATTTAAATGAAACTTGGCAGAGTTGTTACTCTAACCAAACGTCATTTTTAGGAATTTTTGACAAGCATTTCTGACTTCCGGTTTCACCGGAAATGACCTTAACCTTTGATTTTTAATG
Source organism: Vesta saturnalis (assembly GCA_036346205.1). NCBI lineage: Eukaryota > Metazoa > Arthropoda > Insecta > Coleoptera > Lampyridae > Vesta > Vesta saturnalis. Next base: position 2,314,801 of record JARFJB010002082.1, read on the forward strand.
ACACCCCCTGTATATTTTTAGTTTCTCGGATTCTGGAGGTCATTTTACGGCCGATTGCGTAATATTTAAATCGATTTTTTTCCAAATGTAATTTTAAAATTGAATTTTATTTTCTCATCCAGAGTGCCATGACCATCTTAAAATCATTCTACATACTTAACTTACTTCCAGAAAAATGCAAACTCACTTTTATTTTTGTTAACTTTTTTACTAGAACGTTCTAAACTTTATTTTTGCCGTAGCTCAAAAAAATTAAATGGAAGCATACCACTTTCATAAAACTACTAAATGCAGTATTTTAAAACGAATTTAATGACGTGTAACACGTTTTGTCATTTTACCCATTTTCGATTTAAAACATTTTTATTTTTATATTTACGTCTTACTCATTAATAAAATACACTTCCTATGTCACAGCACATCAGAGTTGCCATGAAAACAATAGGTGGCTAGGTTGCCATGGAAACACTATGGTAAATTTAAAAGTTTGACAGGTAATAATAAAGGTTTATTAACATAAATCTAATATTTTACTTAAAATTAAATTAAAGTTTGTACTTAGTTTAATTATAAAATTAACAAAAATGTTTACCAAGAGTGAGCAGGTTGATATACTTATTGTGCATGGACAATGTGCCAAAATGCAGCGGAAACCGAACGAGTTTATCAGCAAGAATATCCTGAGCGTCTTCATCATCCTACAAGACAATACATTATCTATCTTATAAGAAAAATTCGCCAAGAACCAGATAATTTGCAACAACATTTTATTATTAATGAACAAACGGAAGAAAATGTAATAGCATATGTCATTCAAAACCCACAGCATCCATAAGGGAAATTGCGCAGAATCAGCAAGAAAGATCTTGAAGAAACATGGATACAAATCATTTAAGTACCAGCTTCACCAACATTTGTACGAGGGAGATTTTGTTAGAAGACTGGAATATTGCAACTGGTTCTTGGAACATAACGATGCCGATAATAGCCTAGCCAATTCTATTTTGTATTCTGACGAGTCGAGATTTACCAATAATGGAATGTTCAACCGGCAAAATACAAGATATTGGTCAACGATAAATGAACACCGAATGATGGAAGGTAATTTTCAAGAGATATTTGGAGTAAATGTATGGGCTGGAATAATTGGTAGTCGTATTGTGGGACCGATTCTTTTCCAAGGGCATTTAAATGCAGAACGATATTTGGGTTTTTTACAACATGAAATTGAAAATTTTTTGGAGGAATTACTGTTGGAAATAAATAATCAACACCTTTATTATCAACAAGATGGTGCGCCGGCTCATAACGCTATTGTTGTGAGAAATTGCTTAGAAGAACGATTTGGAGAACATGTTATCTCTACCCGTGGACCGATCCGGTGGCCTCCTCGTTCGCCTGACCTTACACCTCTTGACTTTTTTTTGTGGGGCCATATTAAGGAGATTGTTTACCGAACACCGCCAACAACACTTAACATCTTAGAAAACCGTATACGAGCGGCATTTGCTAGCATTACCCCCGACATGCTTAGGAATGTCGTAGAAAACAACGTTTTTCGTGTTAGGAAATGTCAAGAGGTGGAAGGGCAGCACTTTGAAAATTTAATTGGTGGTTAAAAGGTCCAAACTTTATAATCTAATACCTATTGTTAATGTTATACGTATTATTGTTAATGTTATTAATTTTTTTAAATTATTTTTAATACTGTTTAAAATTGGGAAAATACGCAAAGCAATGCATTAAAATTGTGCTGCTTTAAAACAACTCTCAGACGCGCCCATAATGTGTCTGTCCTTTTCTTTCTTTTGCTACGGCAAAGATAAAGTTTAGAACGTTCTAGTAAAAAAGTTAAGTATGTAGAATGATTTTAAGATGGTCATGGCACTCTGGATGAGAAAATAAAATTCAATTTTAAAATTACATTTGGAAAAAAATCGATTTAAATATTACGCAGTCGGCCGTAAAATGACCTCCAGAATCCGAAAAACTAAAAATATACAGGGGGTGTCATTTAAAAATAAAAAGTTAAGGTCATTTCCGGTGAAACCGGAAGTCGGAAATGCTTGTCAAAAATTCCTAAAAATGACGTTTCTGCCAAGTTTCATTTAAATCGATAGATAAATAAAAAAATGGCAGCCGGAAAGTGATCTCGTGGACATCCGGTATATCTTTAAAAAGTTTAAACAATGTGATTGTACTTATTTTAATAAATATTTTATTTTTAAGTTTATTAACCAGAATTATCCTGTATAATTTGTTAGTTATTTATGTAAGGACTTCACATTCTCAGTAATTTAATATTTAATACTTTTATGTTTATCTGTAGCCCTAAGCAGCAAACATAATGGGTTTCTATTGTTCACGAACCAGTTGTCCTTTGCGGTTTGCAAAATGTAAAACTTTTTTTTATAAATTCATCTTTTTCATACAGTTTGTTTGTTGAATGTCATAGATGTTTTTGCTCACAAAGAATTTAAACCTTTAGTTATCGAACCCCATTGTTAGTCTTCAAATCTTCATAATAAGTACAACCTCTATAATCCAGAAATTACTTTAATAAGATATTTCCCATAACTCATTTCTTTGAAATCTGTTCTTATTCAAATTTCCAAAATCTAACCAATCATAACTCGCCTCTCTCACTTTATTAATTATCAATTGTAGTTAGTGCCTCCCATTTTCACCCTTCTTAATTCCAAAATATATTTTCAAGCAGTAGTACAAATTAAATTGCATGAGTCATAATCGGTTCCAAATAATACAGTATTTACTTTTAAGCGATAACAGTTTACTAGATATAAGTGATAAATTTTCGAAGGTGCTACCCTTTTTGAATAAATTAAATGACAGAAGTGTATTTGCATTTAATTTATCTATCAACGAGCAAACGATACCATATTTTGGAAGACATTCTTGCAAAATGTTTACAAGGAGTAAACCTGTGTGGTGCCTTTGTTCCTCTGATGGATATTTATTTTATTCATTGCATATGGAGGAGCTCGGACCCAAAAAAAAAATGTTGACTTGGAGGTCAATTGGTCTTAGATTCACGTGAAGTAGAAAATCCAGTCGAGCATCGAATATTCTTCGATAACTATTTTTCGTCCTATAAACTGTATGTTGATGATTTTTTGCTACTGGAACCATTCGTGAGAATAGGACAAGCTGTTGCACTTTAGAAAGTGTAAAAAATGTGTCCAAAAAGCAGAGAGGCATTTACGATAGCGGTTTTGAAGAGATTTCAAAGATTTCACTTGTAAGGTGGAATGACAATTCTGTAGTAAGTGTGCAGTGATACATTGAATGTACAGCCCTTGATTACAACAAAACGCTACAGTAGAAAGGCAAAAAAAGAAATTAGGATTCCACAACCAAATATTATATCTGAATGCAATAAATATATCGGTGGAGTGGACCTTCACGACAATGGCATTGTCAATTACAGGTCTAGAGTGTTTGGCAAAAAATGGTGGTGACCAATATTTTGTAACCCGGTTGACCGCACAGTAGTAAATGCTTGGAAGCTATACAATATTGGCAATGAAATTAAAATGTGCCAAATTGATTTTAAATCTTATATAGCTTTACATCTATTGAAAAGTTCACCCAAAACTAGAAAACATCAACAACCCACCGATATTGACAAAGTGCGTTGCGATACAGTCGGCCATATAGTAGTGACACAAGCAGAGAGAGCTTAAAGAACGTGTAAATTATGTGGAAATCACACAATTCATATGTGTAACAAGTGCAACGTCCGTCTTCATATTCCATGTTTTAATAGGCCAGTCATATGGTACATTAAAGTGGCAAACTAACGGCTAGTTCTGATTTTTTAATATGTTGTTAGGACCACTACCAGTAGTGTATATCCAAGTTTGCAGCTTCGAAAGCCCTGTGCTAACTTCGTAGCACTTGAAAAACCGCGTGATTTTCGCATTTTTTCGGTTTTTTCACTATATCTCCTGAACTGTGCGTTTTTCATAAAAGGTGTTTTTACGATCTTAAAGTAGATTACATTTGCTAAAATAGTTACCAAGATGCAGCCCTCCAAAAATTGGCAATTTTTTTCAAAAAAGTGCTGTTAAGAGTTGGTCAACTTTCGTCTCCAAAATCGGGGAAAATACTCATTTTACGGGTAAAGCCATAGGAGAAGATGTTGTAGCGAATGAAATTAGCTTTAATGTAAGCACAGAATGACGTCTGTAGGCCTGATAATTTCCTCACAATGCGAATAAATCAAGAAAACGATGTTACGGTTTGAGAGTAGTTTGAAAGGAAAACGCATTTACATCCACAAGAAATATATATTTAGCGTATTAATAATGTATTTACAATGTAATTAAATCAACATTTTATTTATTATATATACATATATACAGTGTGTACCAAATGTATGGAACCGGCCTTTGTAAAATTTCAGCTAATCGATAAATTTAATATGATGCTGTTTAAAAGTTCTATTATTTCCACTGTTTTATTATTTTTTTAACTGATAAGGTCGAAAGCTGCACAGCCAACTTGATTTTTTAATAAAGTATCATACCGTTTAAAATGTATTAAAGATTCATGATTGCCAGAGTTATCTCTAAAGATAACTTCGCTATTGTAAATTAAAGATTGAGAGTAGGTATTAAGTGGATAACTGAAGATTTAGTAGCGCTGAAAACAGTGACTAGTTTATGTTATTTAACGAACGTCAAACTGTGCCTGAAGTGCCAAGTCGTATTTACGTCGATAAACCAAATAACTTGAAGGAACTAGTGCAACGAATTCAAAAAGAAACGGCAAATATTCCTCGTTCATTTTGAATTCAGTTGAAGCATATTATAATCGAATGTATTACTGCCAAGCGGTGAATGGGGAACAGTTTGAGCATCGCTTATAAATGATTCTTGTACTAGATGAACTTCATAAATTTAAAACACGGTTTCAACAATCTGATGTTACATTAAACACTATAAAACAACTCCTTGTTGCCTATGCTAACTGAATCTTAGTTATCTAGTTAATAGCTACTCCCAATCTTTAATTTACAATAGCGAAATTATCTTTAGAGATAACTAAGGCAAGCGGCATGTCGCTGAATTCTACTTAAAATACCTTTCAAACGGTATACGATTTGACCCCCGTGCCTATTTAAAAAAAATTAAGTTGGTTGTGCAGTTAAAAAAATAACAAAGCCATGGAAATAATAGAAGGTTTTGTAAACAGCGTGCATATTAAATTATATCGATTTAGTTTGAATAGTTTTTAAATAACAATATATATATATATATATATATATATATATATATATATATATATATATATATATATATATATGTGCATATCTACAAGAGATATTGTTGGATTGGAATAGTTCACTTTGTCCGCTTCCTAGGTGGTTCGAAATCGTCCGATTCAGCTTGAAAAATAGGTAGTGGATTGTGGTCGTCGTCTTCTCCTCCTTCGGCAATTTGAATTACGGTACCGTTTTGGCAAGAGACGCCTGCTTTTAGGCAGGTGGTTTCCTCCGCTACAGCATTAGTTCATCATTGTTATTCAAATGAGCCCCTGATCTGCCTTCTTCTATCCTCATTGATGGTAAGTTCGGTAGGGGTGGAATGTTGCACCATCATCCATTGGAGGCAAGCGGGCGAGGTCAACCTTTGCGGAAGCGGCTGTTTTCACAAAAGTTGCATAGCACAGGCTCACAAAGCTACTAGACACTTCGATTCGGAATCTGATGTGGTTTGGTGGGTTGAAGTAGCTGTGGTGATGAGCTGGGGGTAGGTATTTCTGGATGGGGCTCCACAGTTTAATCTTCTCATACTCAAAAAAGGGCAGGGTGGTGTCGCATTCAGTGAAGACAACTCAAATCTTGGGCGGACTTCCAAAACTCCAGCATTGAATGAGATTGACAAATATTCTAAGGGGCCAGAGTCGCCCCTGCCACTTTTCTGTAAAAAAAAAAAACGTTCTGCATAGCCGATCCCAAACCATTAAGAAGGACGAGGAGGTCCACATCCTGTCCAATGTTTAACACAGACTAAAAAGAGGTGCTCTTGTCATGTATGTGCTACCTTGACGATGTCACATTCAGCATCCTCGACTGCCTGCTTCCCGTCAATTCCCTGACTTTGGAAGGTGGAGCATATCAGAGCAATCAGTGGTCGTTTGTTGCTGTCGTTGGCGATGTATACTTTTGCTGTGCCCATTCATCCCCTCGACGCCCAGCTGCTTCAATCATGGTCGTCCTGACGCTTATAAATTAAACTGTGTGGACAACATTCCGTCGAGACACTGGCAGTTTTTTTTTGGAGCTTGAGAAATTCTTCAGTGATTTCGTCCCCACAGAAGAAACAAATTTTCCGCAGGTTACAGGACCCTGAAGAGCCTCTGGATCTTCTGTATGTCGATGGTTGAGGTACTTCATCACCACCACGGCGAACTGACGCTACAACATTACTTTCAACCGTGTATCTCTACCTGCATGCGTCGTGAACGTTGACTTCCAACCCCTGTAAAAATTGTTTATTCTGCAGTAGGCCGTTTCTCACTAACTTGAATTAAAGAAAGAAATCCGAGTGTTTTCAACTACAGCTTTACCTTCCTCAAGTGTATTGTAACAAATAAAACAACATCCCTGTGGAGTCGACATTTCGTTCCTGTGCAAACCTTCGAAGGGCTAATATAAACTATTTAGTTCATTATGCCTTGGTATTTATTATCATCTGTAGTAAAAAACAAACACCTTTAATACACAAAAATTGATTTGCTGCTAAGTTGAATTACCTGTCAGCTATACAGCTGTACATTACCAGCTCATCGAAATACAACTAAAGCATCAGCAGTGTAACTTTTAAAAATTCACAGACAATATAAATGCAAAGAGAAAAGTTATGTTATTGGTATGAAACTGTTCACAAAAAAATTACTGGGCTTTTAACGAATTGTCAAATTTGTTTTCCAAATATTGCATTTTATGGCTAAAAAACTGTTTTTTGGGCGCCATTTTCAAATATGACGACTTTTAGTATGTTATTTCGGAAGTAAAATTCAATATACTCAAGTCTTATGTTTATACGAGTTTTTTAAGGTAATGGAAAATTTTTTATTTAAAATGATTACACTAGTAGTCAAAACCCTCAAATCGTCGTGAGAACTCAACAGAGCAAATTTGAGAAAATGCAGTTTTCCCATTTTTTTATTTATTAGCATTGTGAGGAAACTATCGGGCCTACCCATGAAAGGTTCGATGATATGGACATCCCTAACATAGAAATAGAGTTTGAAAACTTGAGATCTAAGCCATTCATATTACAGCAGGAAATGATCGATCTTTCTTGGCGGGCACAACGTGGCGCTGGGTTTTTGTCGGCGTTGAACCTGAGTAGATTATTCCTTCCTCATTCAAGGGTACGTTCTAAGTCACTGTTGATTACGGCTGCCATTTTCACTTTAACGTCCTGACTAGACTTATTTTGGGAAACCTGAGAAGAACTACAATGTAGAGTGCTGTCGTCTGCAAAGCAATGGATCGGGTTAGTTGTTGAGGAAATGAAGTCATTTATGTATAACAGGAAAAGTGTGGGAGCTATCACTGATCCTTGGGGTACGCCCGCGTTAATATTAGTTTCTTTCGAAAAGAAGCCCGGCGACAACACGTATACGTCTTTTGTCAAAAAAGCTGGAGATCCAATGGATGAGCGTATCGGATAAGCCGAACCAGATGAGCTTGTCAAGTAGGCGTTTGTGCCACGCCTGGTCAAAAGCCTGTGAAGTATTTAAAGCTACTACGACTGTTTCACCGGATCTTTCTAATGTGTTATTCCAAAGTTGGGTGGCATATGAAAGAATATCACACATTGAACGACTTTGTCTGAACCCATACTGGTGGTCGTTTAGGAGTTTATTGGACTCGAGTAACGAAAGCAGTTGATTTTTTCCATGATTTTCGATAGAATGGAAGTGATAGCTATTGATCGATAGTTTGGGGGATCGGTTTTATTGTTCTTTTTAGGAATAGGTTGGACATTTGCCAACTTCCACGATGAGGGAAACTCTCCAGGTGACATGGAGATCGAAAAGGGTTTGGACAATACAGGTAGGTACTAGGGCAGTGTAGCATTTTTTAAGGACGGTAGCTGGAATACCATCAGGGCCAGTCGCCTTGTTTGAGTCAAGTTGATTGATAATTGTTTCTAGGAGCTTGTATCGAAAGTGGAGTGGTTTCATAGCGTATAGGGTAGATTTGGGCGACGGCACAATGTTTCCAATGAGACATTAATTTGATGCAAAGTAATCTACAAAGAGCTGGCTTTGTCAGTCGGATCATCACGTCACGAGACGTGCAGAGGGATAACCTAGTTTAGATTTCATTTATTAAAATTTAATCATGTAAGCATCTAACAAGTAATGTTTTACATACTAAGTATTCAAAACGGTTATATTTGTATTTCGAATTGTATGCAATTTACCCTCATATAACGTTTTATTTACTTAAAATGCTAACTCTGAAAGTTAAGAAATTTTCACGTTTTTAGGGTTGTTAACTTAACAACCGCCCTCACTTGGGCATATTATACCGTTTTAAGTAAGTAATCTCCCCACCGTAGGAGTCAGATTGTAACGTATACTTTTGTTTAATACAGAATATGTAGTTAAACGCTTATTTGAATGCTAAATTGTAACGTTTACCTTCATTTTAAAAGCGTTGGTGGCCAATTGTTCCTCACCTTGTTTTTAAAATCATTGACCCTTTTCGGTACCTTACAAACATTTATTGCAAATATTGATGATGACATTAAACTCCAACGATACGGTTTTGATGAGTGAATATAATGCAAACTAGGTGAATGCTAGTGCATTACAGGACTTTCTTGCAAAATACTAAAAAATATATGGGGTATTTGTATACCTTTGAAATTTTTAGCTGTTTTAGAAGTATTTAATAAAAAAAACTGACCCTAATGACCCCCCTCCCCCTCTCCGAGACATGCAGACATCATGGCCGATCTTGACGAAACTTAGCCAAAAGTTGTAAAATGAGCTAATAAGTCGATTTAGCGATAGTGAAAAAAAAGTCGCTTGCATAACCTTCTATACCTACATATGTATGTGCAGGTTGAAAGTTAAAAATAGATATCTCGCTTTCCAGATAACTATGGACTGTTTCATACCATTTTAAAGCAAATTTCGCTCCCTTTCAAATAAAGTAAGGGTATGTGTATGTTATACCAGCAATGCGAGGAATGTTTTCAATTTCCGGAAAAACCGGAAGTAGTGTTTTCATCAGGAGAATATCATTTCATTAGCACAAATTGACAAAGTTTATTTCCAAAATCCCAAGCCTGTAACCAAAATAGTTAGAAAGTTCTAACAATATCAATATTAAATATTTCAAAATTCATATCTCCTATACTAGTAGCTTTAGAAGAAGCAGGTTAGTTACATTCATAAGAGTGGCTGGTTGCCTAGAAAACAAAAAAAAATGCTTGGAGAGAATTTTGAATAAATCAATTTCGAATAATTGCTTAAGTTTGACCCCTTAAATGTAGGCAAATTTATACCATATTTATTACGTAAAGAAATCTCTTTAAAGAACCTTTATTTAACTACGCATATATATTTCCAATTCTTTTATATCTTGAACGGTATCAGAAATATATATTTCTACAGAAAATATATATATGTGACTGTAACTGCCATATTCAATTTTGAAAGTTTTAAAAAATTTCATTTCATGCGAGTTATTGATGACCTGAATTTCAATCTTTTATGTTAAAATTTGAAAATTTGGCCCCAAAATAACACCCTTATTTTCACCCCCTGTATACCTATTGTGTTTAAAAGCTTGTTTTGTCGACATAATTGTCTCGTAGGCCTTCATTCCAAATTTCATCAAAATCAGACAGACATTTTGAAAAATTTCTCGTAAAACATCAAAATAACACAACTTATTTTTTTCGACCACAATACTTTCTTGGTTAGCAAGAAAGTAAAAATTGATAACATACGATGATTTATTGTACAAATCAAACAAAAATACTTAACCTACTGGTTCTGTTATTTAAAATGCAATTAGTAAATATTCGTTTACTACTTTCTAATCAACATTAAGAAATATGTATATCTTTTGTAAATCACATGAAATGAATGAAAGTAATGTATTTGCATGACCCACCCACATACGTCAGAGCTCTCTGGAACTGTTGATTCTGTGGCTGAACCTCGGGGATCACGGCATTGAAACCGCTCGCTTCCACTGGTCGTTAACAAAGCGCAGGATATGCATTCTTCATTGTCAATCAAATTGCCATAATTGAACAAACCGCGGAATTGTCTATACAGACATGGAAAAATATTATCGCGGGTTTGACTTATAATAAGTAAAACAAAGACAGTACAATCAGTTCACGTGCTAAGCGAGATAGAATACACAAAAAACTAAAAGCGCTGATGCCATACATTCGTCTTTTGAGTAGGCTAGTATCAATGACACATTTAATTGCAACTGTCAGCAAGAATTGAAAATCAGTGTTTTTGCAAGTCCGACACAATACTCATGTATTCCACTGCAGAAAAAATACAGATTATTAAGTGATATTATTCAGGAAGCACTGTACAAGAAGTAATGGGCAGATTCCTTTGAAAACAGGCCAATTACATCAGAAAGTACGATTATGCGTACTGTTTGTAAATTTGAAAGATGTGGAAAATAATTGTAAAAAATGCAGTAGTATTGATGGTAATAATGGTGAGCATCCTGGTCGTAACTTAAACGAAGAGCGCGAACTCCAAGAAAGTTAGATGTCTATTAACCTCTATCTGGCATGAACTTTTAAACGTCTATTTGACGTGGATAATTGTTATTGTTTTTATCTATTTTCGTAAATAACTTATAAAAGAGGTTGCATAATTATTCTAAAAAAATTGTTATTAAAATTATTTCATTTCTTTTAATGTACATTTTGTAAGTTGGAAGGTAGTGTGTTCCACATCAGATATTTCTTATTCTCTTAAACGTGTTTCATTCCCTCCCCGCTCCTTCAACCACTAAGATGGATTTCATATATATATATATATATATATATATATATATATATATATATATATATATATAGCCGCACACGTATACGGAGTGGTCATGCCGCTATATGTGAATGAGGAAAATCCCCTGAAAAAACCTCATACAAGGTAGACGGTAACGGGGATCGAACCCATTACCTCCTGAATGCTAAGCAGACTATGTTACCACAGATCCAACTAGCTCGTTAATTGTATGAATAGAATGAGAATGAATCAATGAATACAATAAATAGTATCTAAAGGATTTAGGTCAAACAACCTACCAGACACGAGTCCTATAGGAAGTTTATGTAAAATATTGTGTTGCTTGATGTACAGAAACGTCGTTGTTCATAAAGTACATTTGTTGTGGCGTTTAACATCCTGGAAAAATCCTGGCAGATCATTTTCTGAAATATTTATAAATTGGTACGAGTAAACTTCTAGAAGAAATTATGAAAATTTATTTTGTTTATGGTGAAATCGGTAAACAAAGGTAATGATGATAAGTTGGACCCATGTGCATATTTTTCTGTTTAAAGTTGCTAATAGCTTAACTAAGAACTTGTGCCTGTTGGATATGGGTGTGAATAATGCTGGTAGTACTTCAACACTTTCCGTATGTTGTAATTCTTATTTTCTACCAAAGCAAGTTGTCATTTGCATACTAAATGCTCTACCATTACCCTCTCTCTCATTTTTTAATGATCCTCTTTTTCTTAAACATGAATGCAGACTTAGAAATAGTTTTTCATCAAGTTATTCTGATGCCTTCGTATTTCTGTTGTGCGTTAAGAAGAGGATCACTATTAAAGTTCGCTGAATCAAGTACTCCTTGCAATGCTAAGTTTATGCTATTATCATAATCCTACAATTTGACATTTTATACCATTAGTACGACTGACAGTTTGATTGTAAACAGAGCAGTTTCATTCCAGTTGTAAGTTTGTGAAAAAATCGATATTTCGAATCGTGATTTTCCAGTGATGGTTTTTGATGACTTTCGATACGGTTTAACGCCATAGCAATGTGTGGAAAAACTAAAGTTGTTTGGTGATGAAGCGCCGTCCACGGTCTACAAATGGTTTGCAGAATTCAAACGTGGAAGATCTACTTTTGATGACGATTTTCGCGAGGGCCGACCATGCACTTCTGTTGCCGCAAAGAATATTGATGCTTGAATTGATTTTATCAGATCGACATGCAACATACAGCGAGATACAGGCATCCTTATGCATTGCGACGAAACAAATACTTACCATTTTGAAACAACTTTTCAATGTCAGGAAGCTTTGTAGTCGTTGGATTCCTCACAATCTGACAGAAGCTCAAAAAAAAACACGTTAAGTGGTGCAAGGACATACTTAAAAAATTTGACCATGGTCGTTCAAATTCTGTATATTACACTGTAAGAGGTGACGAAACATGGATATATTCATATTAGCCTGAAACTAAACAGCAATCATCTGTATGGGTTTTCCAAAAACCTATAAAAGTGGTGCGCTCGCGAAACGTTTCTAAAGAAATGATTGCTTGTTTTTTCGGAAAAACCGGGCATGTTGCAACTGCTGCATTGAAGGATCGTACACTTGCTGCTGATTGGTATACTTCAATTTGTCTCCCCCCAGGTGATCGGTGAAATTAGAAAAAACAATATACATAAGCGAATCATTCTACATCAGAACAATGCAAGTGCGCACACAGCACGTGATACAGAGTTTTTGAATAGTCAAAATATCAAATGAATGACTCATTGCCCATATTCGCCTGATCTTCTGTCTCCCAATGACTTTTTTTGTTCAAAAATAAAATGTGTGGCAAGCGTTTTTCTTCACCTGAAGAGGCCGTTGAAGCTTTTAAAATACTTGTTTTGGAGGTACCTCACTCAGAATGACAAACATATTTTGAAGACTGATTTTACCTAATGCAAAAGTGTATAGATCTTAAGGGAGAATATTTTGAAAAACACCATTTTTACATAACATGATGTGTGCACTTTTTTACATTTCCCGCAAACTTTAGCAGTGGCCCTTGTAGAATTGATAGAAATCGTTTTCTTGAAAAAGCGACTCATGCTTCAGCTTTTGCTTTAAAAAATCAAATTTAAAGCATAGCTCAACAAATTATGTACTATGTACTTTCCATATTAGCGCTTTCCTATCCATGATGTTGGAGACCATATCTGTCAAATTCATTTAGTTTCAAATTTAGCCCTACCACTAAATTAGATTCTCTCCTGAGAACCTGTTCAGTTCAAGTTTAACTCTATCATGGGCTACACGTAAGTTTTGTATGTCCCACAATAATTGTACCCAAGGTTTGTACAATATTCAAAAAATAAAATTCAAGAATATTACACAGTCCATTATTTATATTAATCGAGGTGAATCATTGCTCCGAAAGTAGGCTAATACTAATACATTTATAATTGTTGCAGATAAGAAACTGTACTGTTGCGAAACAGCAAGAAATAGTTTTGTAAATATCCTTAACATAGTCGGTGGACCAAATGAAATAATAAGAGGGGAACATCTTCTTGCTCGATTAAATGTTCTTCCGGATAATGCAACTGCAACTGACACTGAAGAATCAAACACAAATACCAGTATTTTTAATAGCGGTCAACTTTCCGCAAACAAAATTTTAAATATTGGAGGTAAAATTCGAGAAAGGTCATTAATTATATTTAAATTTGGGGATCGAATTCAGGCAGTTACTGTTACGTCAAATGATGGCTTTGTACGGGCAGCAAAACAACAGGTTTGTTTAAATTTTTTAATAAACCAATTTTAAAAATGCTTTGATGGTATTTTAAATGTTTATGATAAATATTAAATTATTATATGTTTATTAGTATTTTATTTTAAGTTTATCTGTATTAAACAAAAAATAATCCTTTAATGTCCTTTATTATTTTTTGCAGGGCATTCATTTTGTTGTCTTCGTTCACGAATCAAGAGCACTTACCGAACAAAAAGAGTCAAAAGCTACCAAAATTGAATGATATTAATTCATATTATTATCTACTTAGGTACTATTATTAAGGTGCTAGCTTTTTGTTTTATATCTGTACTTACAAAATTATTTTGTATTATGTTTTGGCAATAAATCAAACAACCACCAATAATTATTATTACTGAAAAAAATTTTTATTTCAATTTTTTTCAGGTCTAGCTAGGGGGAGGTATATTCGTATTGAAACTCTCACAAAATATTCCACGACAAAAAGTTGAGTATAAACACGGATCTTTCACATTCGTTCGGGCACTTAAAGCTTGCAATAAAAATATATGCTTTAAATATACTTCTAACATTACCATTGATTTTTGGATAGTACTCACAGGTAATGGAGTCAGAGGGGATGTTCGTAAATAATAACTTCAGAAACTATATAGCGATCAGAACTGTTACAAGTACTAAGAAAAAATACTCCCAGTAACCATGTAAAGATCCAGAAATCTGTACAAAAATTCGCAAATTAATTATTTATTTTGTTCCCTTATGTTATAGAAAAATGCTCCGGTGCAGTCAAAATAATTAAATTTTACCCCTTCTTCCGTAATCAAGAAATCGTATAAGATTTCGATGCAAGAGCTCCACCAGAATACCACTTCATTTTTGGTCCGATCGTGAATTAGATCATTATCCAATCACATTAGAGCGCCGACTATATAAGGGGAACCGCGACGCAAGATTAATTATCTTACAACTTCTGTTCTGAAGTAACTATCTTACGATGGCGTAAGCGACCCGATATCCTTCCTCAAGCGTGTCCAAGAATTACACAGATGTTACGATATCGCTAACGACTAATTACTGCTTGCATTACCAGAACTCCTGAAACAGACTACACTGTTATGGTACCGGAATAATAAATGTTTATGGAACACCTGGCAAGATTACACTTACACTTCTTACCACTCCGCTATCAATTTAAATTAGAAGAAGAAATACGAAACCGTCTACAACGGTCAAGGGAGAAAGCAGCCGAATATGCGACTGCTATCCTCACACTCATGCGACGACATGGCGAGATGTCGGTAAACAGCCAATTACAAAGGATATTTGACAACTTACGCAGTGAATATAAGCATTATATAAGGCAGCGTGGTTTAAACACTATCCGAATTATTAGAAATGGTTATTCAGTACGAGATGCTACCGCCAACTAGTCCGTCCCCTGTGTTAAATACCAGCCGTCCGAAAGTACATGTCAGTGGACTTTCTACCCTACCAGCACCAGCAACGCGTTCTACCAGACGTAGGGAAACCAGTAGAGATCGTCCGGAAGTAAATAACTTTCCCTCACGAGAAGCCAAATCGCCACCCGCGACAAAATCCGTGAACGACCGATTCATTCCCTCTGTGAATTTTTCAACGGCCAGTATTACCGTTAGTCGACACCGGAGCATTCCGCACTTACATAGGACTACAGGTAAACAATTTATTAATTACAAATAAAGTATATCCAAAATCACTGAATGCTAGTAGCATTCGCCTGGAAGATAATTCTCTGGCGGAGACGCGAGGCTTATATACTTTTCCAGCAACCCTAGGGGGCAAGAGTTACGAAATACCGGGATGCTACCTGCCACAGTTATCCACCAACATGGTCCTAGGTCTAGATTTTTTACATGTACAAGCGACGATCCACATGCACACCAAGCAACTAGATGTAGCAGGAGCAAAATTTCCAGTATGTCCACACGTCAACGCCGGTCCCAAGGCAGAATAACTTCCTGCCTTAAATGTCTGTCCGTAAAAGGAAGGAGTAAATCCCCGCGAAAACCATTTCCACGACGACATAGAAGAAACGGAAAGCCGAAAGGGCAAGCGCGCCACAAAAATCTCACGAGCGTGATAGGCTCCCGTCCATACGCGCCTCAAAAGGGCCAACCAAGAGAAGAACCCGTGCGAAATTCGGTATCTAAAAGGAAGGGTTAAACCAGCAGAAGAGTGAAAAGCCTGAAGAAATAAAGTACAGAACTTTCTCCGGCCAGAACCCGTCTTGTCCACGATAAGAAAAGAAGACACTAAAGGACCAGAACATACAAGGTACCAGAGGCACCAGTAAAACCTCCGTCGACGCCCCTGCCGCCCCAGAATAATATAAATACTCTTTATATTTACGAGTGTTGGGATTCTTTTAAAAAGAAACTACATAAAAGCCAACGACATTGAGTAGTGTGAATAAACTATTTAAATGACTTGCGTAAATAGCAATCATTTAACACTAAATAAAATTCGCAAGGTAGTTACTACCGTAAAATAGGTTTTGTACGTTAATTATTTAATCCACAGATATGTTTGTTATTATTATTAGTATAAATCTAGTATTTTAGATTTAAGTTAAATATTTAACATTATACCCAAATAGGAAACAAAGTAGCTCGTTTGTTGCGATCTTAAAGTTGTCAATGATTAAAGGATCTTCCTATTCTTCGACGTGAAAACTATGCCGGGCAAAAACCATCTAGCTATTAAGAAATGAAAGTAAACCCCCTTTATTTATAGATAAGGGGGCATTACAACCAGTACAAGTAGCCATATAACTTATTTTTACTCCAAGTACTTAATAAGTAACAAGTACTTCTAAAAAGTACTTGAAGTAATAAGTAATTTTACTTGAAACTAAAAATTCCAGTACCCACTACAAAGTAAGTACTCCTTTAAATACTTCCAGTATTTTACTTACTTAGAGTAAATAAATGTACCCTCAGTACTTTAAAACTACTTCCAGTACATAAATTACTTAAAGTAAATAAATGTACTCCAAGTAGTATAAAACTAAGTGAATAATGTAATATTCAACCACACTTTATTCTACTGCACTAGCACGCAACTATCAAAGCATGTAAGGTAAACAAAATAACGGTTCTATGAGTATGAGAAATTTATTTACAAAAAATTGCGGATCTTAATTGGAATTAAAAATGTTTTTACAATAAAACAAATTATATTTCAAAAGATATTACAAACACAATTAACAAGAATATGTAATATGTAACATAATACAACTAAAGGTAGCTACAACGTACAACATAATATTAAAAATAAAATCTAATAATTAAAAATTTAAACAAAGTACAAAAAAGAAAAACCAAACCCGAACCCTGAACTAATGTCAGCTATTTTCTATTTTAACGAAATGCAACAAAAGTTTCTCAAAATTCGTGATATGATTGAATTATATTTTACGAACATTTTTTTTTTATTGTAGGATGATCATCTAACATGTCAATATTAGATCTAAGATCATTTAAATATTTTATTAGTTCAAATTCATATTTATTTTCATTTGAAGAAGAAAAAACCGATATTAACGAGGTCGAAGTGTCAGGTTCTTCTTTAAAATCAAAAAATGGATCTTCTTCTTTGGTATCTTCACCTGTAGGTACCTCAGTTTGATGAATTTCTTTCAACTCGACTGCTGCCTGTAATATCCAGGATCTTTTGTACTAAATAGTATTTCATGACTTTTTAAGCCGCTTAACCGGCGCATTTTAAATTTGGGAATGGTTACTGCAGCGATAGTTGCCATTTTTGTTTCCAGTGTAATTAAAATTTCAAAAAGAGTCTAAAATATAGTCCAGAGGTTTAGGTAATAGGTATTCTGATCTCCTTGGAGGAAATCAAGGGTTTCTGCTATAGGTTTCATGATCCTTATGTATTCCTCCAAAAACAAAATATCATACTGGGTAAATGTCAGAATTAACATAAGTTCGGACATTTATCAAAAACAGAAGTGTTTTTGTTCTTTAATTGAGAATTTTGTAATAAAAGCTTTTTACTGTCTGTTGTAGCTATTAAATTTATGTGAAGAGCATCTGAGGTGCTTCGATAAAGATATATGTTCACTACTTGTTGATTCGGAAAATTCTGTAACATGGGCAAATTGTAAATCCAGCACAATTTCAGTTTCTTCGACTATATTTTCTAAATACGTGATTAATGCCTCAGTTTCACTTGCAGACACTTGTTCTGTATTTGTATGTGTATCTTCTTTATTTGTGCTAACTCCAAATTCTTGATAACACTTAACAAAGTTCGATCCATTATCAGTAATCGTGGCTAGAATTTTTCCATCTAAGTCTAAGTCATATATCTTATAAATGTCGTCTAAAATTTATGCAATTCTGTGATACGAATGTCTTCCCTCAAATCGACGACAGGATAATGCTACAGATTTCCTCTCCAACATGTCGTTTATCCAGTGACAAGTTACTCCAATGAAACTTCTTCTCTTACAAAACCATGTATCTGTTGTTATACACACAAAAGCGCATTTTGACAAATCAAGTTTAATGTCTTTGATCAGTTTTTGATATATGTCGTCGATTTTCTTTACAGCAGCAAAACCTTGTTAGTTTTAATATTCGGCTTATTAACTGAATATGGTTTTGAAGATGAAGCAGATGAATAAAAAAATCACCGTCACTGTAAGTACTATTTTTTGATATACCTATGTTCATTTCTTTTTTCATATTTATATTTAACATAGCTTTTGTAATTTTTAGTTTAGGTATCATATGTTTAACAAAATTGGTCGTTACTTTGATCCTTTAATTATTTTCATCTCCGGTAAACACTTTTGGCATATAGCTTTAATATGATGTACATCAGTGGCCTATATAAGTATATTTGGTCATATTTCGAGACTAGGAATATCAGGAATCAGGATATAGGTAATATTTTGTAGGTTACATTTTTGATTATTATTATTGAAATAACTAACCTCTCCTGTTACTTGAAAAAACTTGCCATCCAATATAGGACTGTTTTTAATTTTGAGTAATATTGTTTCATCTGGAACATTTAAAGTATCGTCATCATTTTTTGGTTGCAATTCTGGCCTAGTCTTCGCTATAGTGATATATGAAAATGTAAACTTTCACCATTATCACATATAACAAAATACTTACCTTTTTTGGGTTTTTTAATGGTGTATTTTAAATTATACAATCTAAACGTTTCGAGAACACTTACAGTTATCTTCGTCAATAGTAATATCTATTAAAATTGTTAAAGATGTTGAAAACAATTTTGTCAAAATTGTGTGTGTGTGCGTGTGCGTGTGCGTGTGCGTGCGCGTGCGCGTGTGCGTGTGCGTGTGTGTGTGTGTGTGTGTAGGTGCGTGTGTGTGTGTTTGTATTTAGATATGAGTGTATGTGCATGTATGTTAATGTCCACGATAACTCCAAAACGACAATACGTACTTGTTTCAAATTTCGTATAAGTTTGTTTTCATTTCTCCTGGAGCTGATTAGATTTTGGGAGAAGTTCAGCTATGCAATTTTTAATACGACGTTTAATTTACCCCTTTATTAAGATATGGCTCCATCCGGACCTCATTTTTAACAAGTGAGGCTCTATTTGGGCCTCATTTCTAACATCTTGGACTCCGCAGCGCCCACGTTTATAACAACTGCAGCTCTACCCTGGACCCATTTCCAAAATATAGAGCTCTGCTGTGTGACCCAGTTCAAAAAGCTGCAACTCCGCCTGGAACTCATTACAAACATGAGTCCCCCTCCTTTCCATCAACTAGGGCTCCGCTGCGCCCCCAATTGCAACCTCTGAGTGCTTGTTTATCTTTTCACCATCTTATTTACGCGTGTTTTTTTGGTATTTTGGAATGTTGTTTCCGTGTTTTTTTTTGTTTTATGCGATCAAGTTTGGGTATTCAGCCATTTTGTTTCCAGACGCTATTTTGTTATATTTGCCATATTGTTTACGTGGGTTTTTGACTTTCTGCTACCTTGTCTCCGTGAGTAATTTTGAGTGTTCGTCATTTAAGGTTCATTTGGCAAATTTAGAATCTTGTGAGGTTAGCATGCTATTTGTAACATAATGCTGTAATATAATTTAAACTAATAGCAGCATCTTGTATAAATGGGAGTTAACATGCCGTATGCAACGTCATTTTGCGGTATAGTTTTAAACACTAAACTAAACTAGTAGTGTCATCTTGTGGGTAATAATTTACGACAGTTTGCAACCCAATCTTGTGATGAAATTTAACAGCTATTAATTTACTCAACAAAACACAAACAGTCTACTAGAAACACTCAATGCACCACAAATATTCACAAAACATGCAAGAAAATACACCAAAACTTAGTAACAAACAAACTGATGCAAACAA